>CM068826.1:100007845-100260345 GCA_028554795.2 Sinohyriopsis cumingii
TAGTTGGGTCTAAATTAAAGTGGTGCTTATCTGACCTCCAATATGGCCACCATGGTGGCCATATTGAAAATCTTGTTATTGCTACTCAAAACTGGATGACATCAACATAGGATTTTCACCAGAAGACTTCTTATAATTATTGAAAAAGTGGTACTGATCTGATAGCCATTAGGGTCATCTTTGCAGCCATCTTGAAAATATTCTTATTGCTAATTCTCCTCAATAGATGATCATATTCATATGGAGTTTTCACCAAAAGACTTACAAAATATATAGTTTAATTTTAACTCTGACTGGGTATGAAGCTCATGGCATATCCTATTCTGGACCATAGATGCAGACTGCATCTGGAACTTAATCTCACCACTTCCATCCTTAGGTCTATCACATGTACACAGCCCTCCTAGCAAGATTTGGTAAGAACGTCTTCCATGATATCCAGTAGTGGGTTTATGAAGGCGACTTCGTCATCGAAAAGTCAGAATGCATTTTTTTTGTTATAAAGATGACTTCCATCATATTTCAGTTTAGTCTGGCTATCTACAAAACACATGTGCCTGTTTTTCACACCAAAGCCTTGGCTGTCGGCTGAGATAATGAAGGCCTATGAAAGCCAAAGCCACCTTATGTATGTATGGACCAGAAACCTTTCCTTCACATGCAGTAACTAATACATAATGTTTTACCTCTTGGGCCCTAGTTTGACATGGTATCCTTGGCTATATTTTAAAATTCTAGAGTTAGCCTAGATCGTACCATTGAGATTCAAATGACAGACATGTCTAAGAGTCAGTTTCTTGCAAGCTTGTTTATTCAGCAGGACAGCTCCACACACACTCTCCAATTCCACTGCAGCATCCATTGACTTCTGATAATGTAAACATTTTGATATTTGTAATATTCTACACTAAAAACATTCTGTAATTTACTAGCATCGAAGTTGGTCCTGGATTATGAGACTTTCAAGTCTTTGAATAAAAATCGCCTGTCTTTTGGTAAAGGTGAGATGAAAAAGGAGAGACTGTCCATAAAATGATTTGGTCAGAAAAACAAGTTAGTATTTTAGTGTTGTTTTGTTAATTATTATTGCATTGTTCAAGATGTTTTTAGAGAAAAATATTTGATTTGAGCAAAAATTATTTGAACTGCCCTTAATTATTTAATTAAGGGCAGTTCAGATATATTTTGCTCAAGTCATGCCAAAGTTCTGAAACATATGCTTGATCCCTATGATTAAAAACAACCACTAAGAAATACTGATATGAAGTCCAACTGCAAACATCATCCTTGAAAAGAATTTAACTGGGAGGATTATTGAAAAGAAGTCACCAGCTTTAAAAACCCAGCCACGGGAAAACAAACTCTGCAGGGTTAGCCTGTTGTTTTGTCATTGCCACTTCTGATGCAGATACAGAGAGTACATTGTCCATTCTTAACAATGTACAATGTGATTTAAGGGAAATTGAGACCAGACAACTATTGAGAGCTGTTGATTGTGAACTGTAATAGTCATAGTGATTTCATTGTTAGAACAAACTCTGTTCACTGGAAATCAGACTTTCTTCTTGAAACCAATTTCTTTTTTTGGAACCTTCTTTAAAGCCATCTTCAGGACCCCATTAGGATATGGAATTGGTGCCTGAAATTTACAGAGCTGATGAGAAGGTCTCAGTACTTGCCACTCAAAGAAAGAAGGGGTAATATTTTAGCTCGGGTCCTTTCATCCTGGTTCCATTGGGCTTCTCTGTTACAACAACTTACAAGAAATTTACATGTGATCAGACAAAATTTCTTATATGGATAATATCTTTTTATTTTGCTTGGGCATATATGTGACAGCACCAAAACATCAGATCAGTAGATTTCAAAATTTTGATGTAGAATGGCTTTTGAATCAGTAGGATATCTTAGCGACACTATTTCCTATTAAAATATCATGAAGAGCACAATGACAATAAAACAAACATAATCAAAATGCTTACCCAAGTGTTTCTGCCGAGATCATTTTTTGGTCAGTCTCTGTGTACCTTTTTATTTCACTTTTTCCAAAAGGTTTGCCTTTTTTTCTTCTTCAAAGACTCAAAAGTCATCATGGACCACCAGTGATCTCATTTTATTTATAACTCCTCAATAAATATCATGCCTTTGACCTTAAACTTTCCAAAATTAAAACAAATAAGGTAAAAATTTACAACTTTTGTTGTGTACAAATGGAAGTTGTTGAATAATAATTTTTAATTGAATTACTCAACACACATCATTCTGGTCTTCAGTAGTCTGGATCCAACTGATTTCTGAAATGTGCAAGTAGAACGTTTAAATATATTGTTTTATTTAATTTTTTAATTTATTTTTAATCTTTTAATTTTCAAAAGTGTTATATTTTAACTGTAAATGTTTTATAGATGGCCTTTAAATGCCAGTAAAATTATATAATATACATGGGGATGGCTAGATTTTTGAGGTAGTGGATGTTATCACCTATCAGCATATTATGATCTGATAAGTACGTGTATTATTGAAAATCTATATTTTGCTCCAAATATTGGTTTCATTGAAATGTAATGTTTACATTTATAGCCTGGTCTCAATGGTAAGTTTTTAAAAAATACTTTTAAATTTATTATGCACCCTTATTTATTTATTTTTGCTTATTGGTACATTCATTTTTGAGTATGGTGTTTGCTTTAATTAGCATTGGTTTTTTTTGTTGTTAAGTTTTACATGGGTATCAATGAAAATGGTGTTACCATCAATATTGTCAAGTATTATGTATATTTAATTTGTATTATTGTGTTGGTTTTATCCATGATTATTTTATGTATATCTTTATTATGTGATGGACATTGGTCAGTAATTGAGTTTATGGCCTACCTAGGTATTCACATTGTTTTGGTTGTTTTTGGTAAACAACACATTTCAAAGCTAATATTTCTCTATCATTTTTTGAATATATATTAAGATCATTATTAATTGGAGGTAAACATATTTACTGGTGTTGAGTTTTTAAAAGCAAGTTGTTTATGAAGAAAATATGCATAAGTTTACGTTGTATGCACTGGATTGCAGAATACTGCCACGGTCACGCTACCAAAGTGGCTAATATGGGATTTAATCAAGTCCACTGATTATAAGTATATGAAAAGTTGTCATGTAGCTCATTGTAAAATTTGTCTGCCATTAAAACACACATTGAAGACATAGGAATTTAGATGACAAGAACATTGAAGTTGCTTTAGACATGTAAGATGCTAGAGAGATGTGTGTATGTCTTTCTGATTTTAAAGATCAATCTATTCTTTATTATCCATGAGCGACAGGTTTATAACCACAACATAGGTGAGGGCATTAGATTGTTAGGTATATTTGTGTCTCATATTCTGGATATGGTACAGTTAAGGATAGGAAAGGGTGGGGTCTAGGGCAGGGGTCTCAAATATGCAGCCCGCCAAGCCATATCCAGTGGCCCGCAAAATGATTGGCATCACAAGGTGTCAAGAGAGATAACAAAGGTGGTGTTGCCCTTAGGCTGTTGAAAATGCCCTCATGCGGCCCTCAGGGCAGTTTGAGTTTAGGACCCCTGGTGCAAGCATTGTTAATTTATACTGTACTTGAGAAATATAATCTCCACTGTCCAACACAAATATTTCTCTAATGGATTTTAACATCAATAAATTTATGTCAAACATGCAGTACTCACAGATTCATGTATTACTTGAGTTTATTCCTTTTTAAGGTCAGAATGTATGCATCTGTATTGATGTGAGAATTATATTTCATGGAAATTCACAATTGAACTTTTTAATTTCCACTTCTTGGACTTCTGTTTGCATTCTGTATTTTCATAATTGCCTCATCATATTTGTGTCTCATATTCTGGATATGGTACAGTTAAGCACACCATTCATATGCATTTTAGTTTGAACAAAATATTACCTGTATACCTGTCTGAAACCTGGTTCTTTGGTGAAATGTGAGATCTCTTTGTTCAATGACATCAGAAATTCACTGTCATTGGTTTTCTTTGGAAGACATTCAGTTTAATGGTACAAAAATGTTCTGTTGATTTGAAGATGGTGATAGTCACAGGAATCTTGAAATGTAAGGGAACACCCTGAACTAATGGAAAATCTACAAAAACATTGTTAGTAGCTAATCCATGAACTGACCATCACTTTGGACTTGCATACTCACTAGTCACACGACCTATGTATCATCTTCTGGGGTCCTGGAGGGTGCAAAGTGTTCAAGGAAATGGATGTTTTTATACGTACATAAATAGTATACTGTGACTATGTGAGAAGTATGTTACAGGCCTGTGTTCTAATTATAGTGATGAAGTTTGCTATAGATAAGATGTCCAACAGTGTAGGGAAAGAAGATGCTGAAATCAAATCGAATGTCGATGGAAATTGCAGGAGAAGCCAATTGATAGCTGTGAAATAATAGCCTCAGCTGATATTTTGTATATGTTGAGTATCAGTCAGTTAAGGAAAAAGGAGGCAGTTCTAATACTATTACTTTTGATGGCGTGAAATTACAAATTGTACAACAAACTGACAGCATAAATCTGGCAAAGACTACTGTAAAATATGCTGTAACAGAATAAGCATTTTGCTGTGGTGAGTATAGGATTGTACTGAAGAATAACATTAAATATATTTTTTACCCAGCACTCATACTTCTATAGACAGAATACTTTTTCTAATTAAGATATTTAAGTGAGCATTAAATAATCTCTAGTGCCTACAGACTTTAATGCCCCTTTGTCATAATTTGCATGGAGAAGACTATATTGAGAAAGTACTGGAAAAAGGCATCTTTTATTTAGTTAAAAAGCCCAAAAATCAGTCTCATTTTGCAATTTTAAATTCACATTACTGATCCAACATAAGTCAACACAGACTAATGCTTCATAGCTCGAATTATACTCAAACTAATGGAGCTGAATCCAGAAATATCCTTGAAGTAGTTAATTCCTCCAGATGGTGGTTTTAAATATCAGCATACACTTCTTCTTTGAATAGTACATAGCAATAACTGACTACAACTCAATTTTGTGCATACTAATACACATAGCACATCGCAGTCACACTGTCCTGGAATACTCTGTGTGAATTGGAGGAACTATCGACAAGAAAATGGAGAAAGGACAACATGTTTACAGTTTATTATTTTCAAATATATCACTGCAAATTTTGAAGAATAATTCACAGACTGGCCAAAGCTAACGAATTTAAGAGTTGTCTTCATTGTTTTATTCAATAATCAGAATGATTGACTTTATGTAAAACACTGAGTCTTATTTTATTAACAGCTGTTTCTTGTTTATCATATTTGTTTTAATTTAAAATAAGGACCCATATCTCTTATTGCATAATAAATGGGTTCATGAGTTACCAAGATGCATATTAATGAGGGAATGATGAATTGATAGAATTTGACAGCCATTTTAATAGTTAATAAATCCAATATTTGAAGGAATTCAAATTCATTAGTATCAGATATTTCAGTTCTTCTATTTCAGTATTTATTCAAGGCAATATATGTCCTGCTTTTTGCTTCAGGACTGCTGGACATTGCAAGAAGGACATACACAGAGATTGTGGATGATATTGCAGGTGACCACATAACAGTCAGTCTTTTTTAATATGAATATGTATATTTTTAATGATAATCATACTAGAATGGTATATTGTATTTATATTTTTGACCCTTAGGGACAGGAAAGTCCTAACATGTGTCCTAAGTATTGCTTATAGACAGCCACACCCCAGATTTTGCATATTATGACTGAAAATATCTGCAATAGTTCAAAGGCATCAGGACGGGGGAAAAACGCAGATGGTACACTAAGTAAGAAGCATTTCATTCAGATGTACGATTTACGAAGGGAAGGCAGTTTAAAAATATAAATTTGCCATTGTATTCTGAATGCTTATGGTTTATAATGTAAATTATATTCATACTTTAGGGATAAGGAAGTCCTAACAGGTATCCTAAAGATTGGTTATTGGGAACCACACCCTAGATTTAAAAGGATATGATTGAAAATATGTAAACCTGTTCAAAGAAATCAGGACAGAAAAAAATCTATCATATGATACCCTTTTTCAAGGAAGAAGCATTCCATTCAGGCATACAATTTATCAAGGAAAAGCAGTTTATTTGCTAGTTTATTCAGAATGGTCTTGGGTTATAATGAAAATCATAGAAAATTCTATACCAACATTGCATCTATTTATGAATGCACAATTTAACAATATGTGTACCTTTTTCCAGGATTCCAAGTATATTTGAACTGTAACAGCTGCAGCATATACAAAAGTAGTGGTGCTTCTTAAAGTATGGAATACATATGTTTGGTTTTTATAACTAAGGACTTGCAAAGATATATACTGGGAAGTAATGCTCACTGTCCACCCGATCCAGATCCATGAACAACTCAACTAGATTCCATACATAACTCCTATACACAGCTCCTCTAGAATCCATTATACACAAGTCCTCTAGAATCTGTAAATCATAATCTTACCAGTAATAACCTGTCTGAATTGTAGTTAAATTAGAAGCTGGATCATCATCCATTGACTTGTCATCAATGACTGTACCAAAACTGTACCCAGTCTCCAAAGATGAAGCTGTGGTATCTAAGGTACAGCTGCTCATGAAATTAGGTCTGTGGAAAGATGGGTTCCAGCAGTAGATTGCTGGAACTGTATAAAATGCATCCACATCAGCAGAATGCAGCTGAACAGTAATTGTTGTAGCTTCTTCAGCTGATCATTCTAATCATGTCTGTGCTTTTAGCTCACTGAATTTATACATAAGCATCTTGAAACGTAGATAAGTTTAACTAATTCAAATGTCAGCATCATCTACTTTTCTTTAAACCAATTTAAATTTTACTTAACCCATTTTATCCTGAATACAACTTTGGTCATAATACTTCATTCCATCCTGAATATGCCTGTGGGTATAGTTTCCCATTTTATCCTGAATACGACTTTGGTCATAATACCTCATTCCATCCTGAATATGCCTGTGGGCATAGTATCCCATTTTATCCTGAATATGACTACGGTCGTACTCTACTACATATGTGTGTAGTGTCTCTAGAAATATGTGTTATACATCACAAATATTTGTGTACTTCTTCAACAACACAGGAAATGGTTAAAGCATGCATGTGCAGTGAAATGTTTAAAATCAACTTGGTTGGAAAAGAAATCGTTGGCTTGAATATCAGTTGATAAAATTATGTACAACAACTCAGATGTAAACATGGATGTAGATAGCGAGGGTAGTCACATTGAAGTTGACAATTTGGATGATTCTGATGATAATATTGACTTAAATGATGGACCAGGATTAGAATTGAATCAAGTTGATGAAAGAGATGATGCATGGCTTCATGCACTTTTCAACACTGATTCAGAGAATGAAGCTGACTTTGAAGGCTTTCAGATTTGGTCTGGGATGATTTTTCCAGATTAAATCATCCCAAAGTAATGTTGTGCATTGGCTTCTTCTGGATGTTGAACAGCTGCCCCTTCTATCAATTTAAATCATGACTGCAACTAAGGTGACAAGTTTTCATGAGAAACTGCACGGTGAAGTACATGTTCTAGAATGTGAAGTAAACAAATTGTAACTAGAAATAGAATTCCCTTACGAAATGATCGTCAGTAATTCATGAACTGGCATGAACTGTTATTGAACGGTTCATGAACCATTCATAAAAGTTCATCAAAAGGTTCATGAACTATTCATGAATTTGCATGAACTGAAAAGGGTTAGTTCATGGAATTATGAATTCATGAACAGTTCATAAAAGTTCACAAATTGGATCATCATCATTCATGAACAAGATAATGAAATTATTCTTGAACTATGATGAGCAAAGTTTCTCATGAATGTTTCATAATTTTATGAACAGTTCCTGTTAAAAGAATTTGATTATCTGACAAACTGACAAATACCTATTTCATCCTGAATCATAAAATAACTTTAGATGTGGTGTTTTAAAACAGTATGTAATATATAATATTAATATTATCTTAAAAATGGTATTTCATTTCAGATAAATTTCAAATATGCATTAAAGAACATCTAAACAGTCAAGCGATATTCTTCTTTTTACTCTTAGCAACACTTTTTGTACATATTGTAATTTTTCTTTGAAGCATACTTCATAATCAAGGGGCTGTCTTTCCACTGGGGTTTCTCCAGACTTGGCCAATCTTTTCCCCAGAGACTGAACTGTCAGATATCTCTTTTGTGAAGATGTTAAGGGCCTATAATTTAATCAAATCCTGCCCATTGTCACTACTGAATGTCTCCATCTGCAACTTAAGATGTTTCATCCGATCACTGTTTGGATTTTTAACAATGCTGCAGAAGTCACTATTTAATGTCTCTTCCATCTTGGCCATAGGATCCTCCAGTTTTCAAATTTTCCTCCTTAACCTACAAACTTCATCTTCTAATAATTTTACTTCTCTTCTGTCTGGTCATGAAAAAAAGGTAAAGTTAGTTAATTACAGATAATCTCTGATCAACATTGTTTTTAGCTTTTAGCACATTATCATTGTACCCCACTTTATTTACTGGAATAATGATCCAACTCAAAAATTATTTAATCCCTTACACATAATACACAACTTACTGAGCATTTATATTATTACAGAATTGTCACTAGTTTTATATTAACTGAAGCTGTCTAGCCATAGGTATAGTCACAGGAGTTGGATGTTTTAATCAATAAAATATGACATTTTTTTTTACAACATCATTACACTAAATAATCTTATCTGTGTGCATGTGTGTGTGTGTATGTGTGTATGTATATATATATATATATATATATATATATATATATATATATATATATATATATTACAGATAATGGTTATTTTGTGCTTTCAAATATTTTTGCCATTTTTTATTGATAAAACGTCAGACTTGTGTGGTATAGGTCCTTAGTATGTCACTAATGCATCCACTCCGAATCCACATGTTGCCTATAAGCTGCTTCCGGTTTCATCACGTTGTTATTTGCACCTGTATAATGTGTCCAGTTTCACACATGAACTATTTTGTTGTGTTTTTTTTTCTTTTAAAATTACCAAATTACAGCAGATTATAGAAATAGTGATGTCATGTAAAAGAAAATGATCTCGAACATCTCAATTCCTATTGCAGATGTCGTACCGTGTCTGGTATCGAGAACGGGGGGAGGGGAGGGTATAATGTTTAGTGATTTTCAAAACTTCATTGAGCAATTTTAAATTTGGTCTGAACAAATTTGTGTATCATTAGCTTGGTTATAACTAATATGCTGACATTAAAAACCAATAAAATATTGATATAGCTACCACTGAAATAATCGCAAATGACAAAGAAAAAGATACTCACCGTAATTTTGATCATCCAGGCTGGGTACACTTTTCCGCCTAATTTTGCTCTCACCAAATCATTCGATTCTCGGCACTTCTACTTACTTAATAAAATGATGCTGAAAATATTCTCATCTGTCCATTCCACGGAGTCCACGGTTTTTGTTTGAGGTTTTTGCCTAACCATCTGCATGCTCTTTCGTTTCTGGGGAAAAGGATGCTCAACTGTTGAAATCTCACTCGTATATTAACCAACCATATCACGTCTTTTTCACAATCATCCAATCAGGATAATTGTTGTTAACATATTTCGGTTTTTACGGCATATTGGCAACCAGTGACTAAGTCAATAGAATATGCAGTTTATAACAGTAATGGAAAAAAGAAATGTTAGAACAAAGTCATTGAAAGTTTTTTAAAGCAAATACATTTTGTTCATGCTGGCCAGAAAATATTTTCCCATATTAATCCAGAACTACTCAGGTTAAGTACACACGTATTGAATTAAAGATCTGTATGAACATTTATACAGTATCATATCATTTAAAAAAAGAAAACAATATTCACCTTTATTTAAATTTCACTAATATTGTGAGAAGTTTGTATGATGAATTTTCATGAACATTTTATGAATATAATGATATAGATATTTAATATACACTTTTTTAGAAATATCTTGGTAGTGCATCAAAGTACATGAGCAAAGTTCATAACATTTCAGGAACTTCAAAGATATTATAATAGTTCATAAAAGTTCATCAGTGTGTTCATGAACTTCAAGTACATGATTCATCAAAATTCTTGAAGTGTTCATAAACTTAGTTGAGGAACTTTCATGAACATTTGTTATGAACTCAAATGATGAACTGATCATGAACATTTGAAGAACATTCATGAACAGTTCATGATTGTTCATGAAGTCATGAATTTGTTTTCATAGGGGCAGTGATGTCATGAAAAAGAAAACAATATCAAACATCTCAGTTCCTATCAAAGATGCAGTACTGCGTCTGGTCTCGAGATTGAAAGGAGGGGTATGATAATGTTTAGTAATTTTCAAAAATTTGAAGAGCAAGTTTAAATTAGGTCTCAACAAAATCATGTATCATTAGTTTCGTTAAAACTAATATGTTGACATATAAAAACCAGTAAAATATCCATATAACTTCCACTGAAATAATCATAAATGACAAAGAAAAAGATACCGTAATTTTGATGATCATGGTTGGGTACACTTTTCCACCTAATTTTGCTCTCACCAAATCTGCACTTCTACTTTTAAAAAAATGATATTGAAAATATTCTCATCTGTCCATTCCACAGGAGTCCATGGTTTTTGTTCGAGGTTTCAACTTGTAACAGAAATATTTGCATGCTAACCAACCATATCACATCTCTTTCACAGTCATCCAGTCAGGATAATTGTTGTTTACATATTTCAGTTTTCATGGCAAATATGGACAAAAATCTTTAGAAACAAAGTAATTGAAAGCTTTTTTAGCAAATACATTTTGTTCATGCTGACCAGAAAATAGTTTTCCATATTAATCCAGAACTACGCAGGTTAAGTACACAAGTATTGAATAAAAGATCTCTATGAATTTATACAGTATCATATCAGTTAAAAAAAAGGAAGATATTCACCTTTTATCTATATTTCACTAATGTTGTGAGAAGTTTGTATCATGAATTTTCATGAACATTTTATCAATATAATGATATACAAATTTCATATAAAGTTTTAAGAAATATCTCAGTGGTGCATCAAAGTAGTTTAATTATTCATGAACTCAAATGATGAATTGATCATGAATATTTAAAGAACATTCATGAACAGTTCATGATTGTTCATGAAGTCATGAATTTGTTTTTATAGGGGTTATCTGTATTTTATTCACATAATACTGGGAGCATTTCAGTCATCTTCATGAACAAAAGATTCACTGAACATCATGGTAAGTTTTTTAATTTGTTGTTCTTTCTTTCAAGTCATATTTCAAAATACAGTTGTGAGCATGTACATTGGTAAATGATAACAAAACCTAAATCACTTTGTTGCAAATTTTATTATGTTTTTAGAGATAGATAGTTTTGTATACTTTAGAAAAGAAATAACAATGTTACAATGTTTTTAGTAAACATGGTGAAGGTCATCACAATTTCTGCTGCAGCTGCTGTATGATGCTCCGTTTTACCATAATGTATTTGAAATTGCTTCTCAACAATCAGGCACTGCGTTTGGAATTGGTAAACAGAATAAAATGGGTTAATGTATACAACTTATCTAATGATTAGATCATGTGTGTTTACCTGTGGCACACAAAAGCTCCCATAATACTTGGTCCTTTGTAAAAAAAAAATAACTTTTCCATAACTCCAGGTCAAACAAGACTGATTATAAGTACATGGACCACTCATTTTCAGAACATATCGAATGAGTACTGTTGCTCTTTGTTGATACTGGTAGTGCTGAAATCATTCATGCATGAAACTAATTCATTTACTCTAGCTAAATTTTGAAAGGCTTAAATGCAAAATCACAGTCTTGGGTATCATTCTCGATGATGAGCTGAATAAACTATGGCAGTATTTTCATGATCTTGGCATGCATCTGGTTTCTGTATTCCAAGTGAATTCTGTAACCCAACTATAGTTTTGTTTGATAATGTCATATTCTTTTTTCTATAGTTCTTATTTCCTTGACAGAGTGTTGTTTTTTAGCCTCTGGTAGTTTCCAGATGCTTGTACATGTTGATGCTGGGAATTGGAAGTAGCATGCATCATTAGACATCACATATATACACCAAAATGTCTTTATTTGGAATTACAAGCATCTGGTGAATGCAGATTAAATGCTAGCTTTATCTTCTAATATCACCCACATTCACAAATGCTCAATAAGAATTCACCATTATTTTTCCCTTGGATTTTTAATATTTCTCTTAATTTCATACAAATATGTACTTTGTATATAAAATGTATATGCCTAAAAATCGAACTGGCCAGATAGACTTGTGATTCATTTTTTGCCCCAGTCTGTTCTGAAATTGGCAGGCATTGAACCAACAGGCCAGCAGCAGTTTTGCACACTCTCCCAGACCACATCAATCTGAGCTCCATTTCAACCTCAGTCTATCCCATTTAATAACAGAATTAGGTGGTAGTGATCAACTTTTCCAGCATACCTGGTTCTGGATGCATGCCAGACAGGGTCCAGCATAGAATCAACCAGTTCCAGCTCTGGTTCTGCCGCAGCTCATTTAAACCTGAAAGTCCTGGCATCAGAGAGGACTTTCACTGGTCCTCATTGGTTCTATCATGACATAGTATTGCCTATAACAACTCCCCTTTCCTGGTCATATGTTACTGATTCTAGACCTATGATGACATTCATACTGCACACCTAACAATCACTGTGTCTCAGCATGTTTAGACTCCTAGTCTTGTTCACTGTCCCACATAAATCTAGTTTTGCTAACTGTCCCAGATAAGTTGCTTTGCAAGCTTTGTTGCTGTTTCCTGCACAGGCTCTGGCATCACCCCATTCTTCCAGACTTGAAGATGTATGCTTACAAGAGCCATCTTTCTTCCTGGATCTGATGATGTCCAGAGAAGTCTCAGCCTTTCCGTGCACCAATTGAATTAATCTTTTGAATTCTGCTAAATGAATTTTTTCCTTCATTTTGATGTGTCACTGGCTTTGTACGGAAGTTCTATGTTTATTGATCTCTTATTAAGAAACATCAGCCTATTTACAAACAACTCCCACAGTTAGATTGAGTCACTGACATTCTATATTGTTTCATAAGGCAGTTCCAACAGTTAGGCATTGACATGCCTTTTCTTTTCACAATGTTTACTGCCATATAATATCATCCTGAATCTCTGCAAAACACATCTGGCGTTTTTCACACAAAAGTCCCAGCTGTTAACAGTGATATCATGGCCCTGGGAATGTTGAAATCTTCCTCTGTGCATGTTGACTAGAAGTCCTTCCTCAGTATGTCTCAGGACTGCTCCGGTGGCCTAGTTGTTAGAGTGTACGCCTCAGATACAGGAGGTTGTGGATTCGTTCCAAAACCGAGTCGTACCAAAGACTAACAGCTGCCTCGCTTGGTGCTCAGCATTAAGAGGTAGTGTTAGGACTGGTCGGCCTGGTGTCAGGATAATGTGACTGGGTGGGACATCATGCTGCATGTCTATGGCATGATGTCCTAGTGCTAGACATCACTATAAACTGCCACACTGCAGACATCGTAGCGATATGATTGAAAAATTGATTAACCAACGTTAAAAATCCAAATCACACACACACACTCCTCAGTATGAAATGGTTCAAAATGTAGAGATTAGGATCCATGCATAACCTGGTCTTGATGGCTATTTCGAACAATCGGAGCACAGTCTAATCCCTTCCACTGATGACCCTGCTGACAGTAATTTCTCGGAGTCATTTTCATGTATGCCTCAATACAGTACTTACTCTCCAGTACCACAGTTGCATACATTAACCTACTGCATGCAGAAAGAGATGCATTATTGTCCATGTCACTATTACAAGGTCATTTTCAGATCACAGCCACTATCTTCCTTCATTCTGTTTTGTATTACCACAAGAAACAGGTTACCAAAGTGACAGCATTGTTGCAGACCCAGTGATCAAGAGTCCAGCCTTTGAATCCTTCGAGAAACCAGAAAAGTATGAAGGACCCCTCTGAGGCATGTCCAGCTAAGAAGGCCTACTCCAAATACTTTCCATCAATGTGTGCCCAGTTTAAAATAACCACAATGTCCAAGCAAGGGGAGATGACAACTGGTTTTTACCTAGCTTTTCTCTTCATTAACCATCATGCAGAAATCAAGCAATGCTCACACTGCCTTTTTCCATCCTCTTGGATGGGGAAGACTTAAGACTTCAGTTCTGCTATGGAACGGGAGAGAGACTGTCTCAATTACCCATGGATTTTGCAAAGTGACTCTGAGGCCCTCCAGATCATATTCAATGGTGTTTCCATATTGACAAGGGCTCCTAAAGATGTCCCAAATTTCCTGTACAAAGTCAACAATCTGCAGCAAGAAATAAATACTCTTTTCAAAAGAAGCAGTTGAGATTGTTCCAAGCACAACTCACTGGATTTCACATCAGATTTCAACATGTTGCCAAAAACCAATTTCAAGATCTGGTCATAGATCTAAGTGCTGTCATTTAATATATTTGGACACTTGTTTAGGATGTCGATGCCAAAATCTGCCTTGAATTCATCTTATTCTGTTCCAGCATTTCTTCATCAGGAATGTGTGCCTTGAGAATCATCATGGTAGTGCCTACCATTTGTTCATAGAATCATTTCAACTTGGGAATTTATTTGCCTCATAGTTCTTCTCATTGTCAAAGTGAATCTTCTTTTTCTGAGACTCTGTTCATGAAAGTGCAATAGATTATTCTTCTGGCCCATTTGTGGTCAGAACTTTGCCTACTTTGACCAGCAGGTCAGATGTTTTGGATTACACAAGGTCTCATCTCAAAAAATGAGAGGACCTCAGTTGACTTATGGTGGGTTTTAGAAAATGGCACACCAGCATTGTCTTTTATTAGTATGTTCAGGTAGTCACACACCAATATTTGTTATTATTCTATAATTATTTTGTGTTTTGTTTTATTCAAAACTATTTGTCATCAATATTCAGTTATATATTTCTGCTATTTAATGATGAATGAACATGTCTTGCACATCTTTCTTTATCATCTATAGTGAATCAGGATTGCTACACACTTTCTTCTATTATTTATAATAATGTTGTATTTTTGTTGGTTTTCACAGCTACAAGTTAAGTATTGCTGATTTTACATTTTGCTAACCACCGATTGTACACCACACTTCATTGTCATCAATACCATATGGTAAGGGAATGTATTGCTGATATTAGATAGCATATGACAAAGTTTCATGCCATCTGTTAATTTCTTAATTTGTATGGACAAGACAGAAATGAAGAGGGGCAGCACCTTCTTCCTAAATATATTCAAGGAAGGGTGAGGAGTGTTCTTCTCTGGCCAGATCTGCTACTAAGGACAGTCCCTTCACTGAGGAGTTATGGGACAAGGCTTCCAGGGACTTTTGTGTCAAGCCTTCAGTCTCAGAGGACATGGAAACTTTCTCCAGTTTGAAGATATTCTTTGAGGTTGCCTCATGCCTAGATCTTCTACTCCCATTTGGCTGGTAGAGTAGCTCTCTCATATGTTTGAAAAAATGGCTAGGCAGCATAAGGGTGATCAGTTCCAGACCCCTTATGCTGAAACCTTTGGTCCCTGTAGCTAGTTACTGGGTACACTCCCTTGTCTGACCTTATATCCCTTCCCCATTGCATATTGGTATGTTGCAAGATCCGTCTTGCTCCTGGTCCATAGTGTGGACTTTTATTTTACCAGTAGTACAGTTGCACAAACTCGAGTTCCAAACCCTATGCAGCTCAATGGCTTGTTGCTATGTCAACTTGACATCATTCTTTGGAAATTCTTTTCCATTTCACATGACAACGGCAATCATATCTCCCGCCATGAGACATACTCAGATTGGCCTGTGATGTCCAATAAACATAATTGTGTCCTTTGCAGCTATTATTCACAAGAATCTGAATACTTCTTTAAAAAAAATTCTATAATCAACAGATTAATCATATAGATGCCTTGCATGAACAAATAGGTGCAGTTTAAAGTGTCTGTGGTAATGCTGTAAAGTTAGTCTGGTTCCCTGACTAATTTCACTTATTCTAAGATGAAACCTGTATCCAAATAAAACACAGATGAACCAATTATCCGAAGTTTTTGGCAATGATCATTTTTTCGTAGTTGTTGCTAGTATGCGGTAGGTCCATATTTTAAGGGTAATTTTTGTAAGACTTAACAGCAAAATCGTAAGTGTTTGCAGATCTGCAAACAAGTGATTAATCCAGCTGGACAGAGTAGACAGAATTTTGGGAGATGCTGAGAGCCAGGTAGACTTTGCTGTCAGGTTGCCCTCATCTGTTTTTTCAGGGAACCTTAAACTCTGCAGCAGACCAGTCAGTGTACAGTTAAGAATCAGAAATAAAATTGGTGAAATCTCACATGAAGGATTTTTATTGGCTAAATTATAAAATTGGTCAGAGGTCATTAATTTTCTTTGGTGAATACATTATGCAGGACATTGTTAATTGTAGGTTATGATTGTTTCGTTTTTTCTATTGGTTGATAAATTTTGAAAACACTTGAAAAGCTGAATAATTTACAAAGTGAGCAATACTTGAGCAGCCAATGGCAGATACATTATATTATTGTCAATAATATTGAGATTTGTGGTACAGTTTAAGAAATATTGTGTATGCATCATAATGCTTTGGCCAATCAAGATTCTTTGTTCCTTGGATCTGATATTTTGTATTTTGCAGAGCTTGTGAAGCAACTGGAAATGCAGTACAATCTTCCACTACGTACCAGCTACAGTATGTTCCGCGGCTTTTATATCCAGCTTTTATGCACAAGCAAAGACAACTATTCGCCAGAAAACCTGCCAGGAATCTTCCTGAAGGTTACCAAATTGAAGAATACTCTAAATTTTACCACAGTTGACCTGGTATGTTGTTCTTTTTGGTGACGCTCTTATCTACTTATCACTGTATTTGATCTGATTTTCCCTATGCTGTTAATGTACAGGTTTTCAGTTTTGCACTACTGAAGATAAAGCCATAAAAAATTAACATATGATTGGTAGTGGTTTATGTATGTGTACTAAAGTCACAGAGTATAAATTCACCCCAAAGAGTGTGTTGTTGAGGATGGAGGGTGTGAATGGAGGATGAATAAGTGAGGAAATTAGTGTAAGGACAATGCTACTTTGAGCCTGTGGTATTGGAGAGCAAAATATAGAAGTCAGTTTTACACTGGCAGTGACCAAGTGATGTTGGCAATCTTAACAGTTTTGTTTGAAGTTTTTTTTAAAATTTGTTTATAGATTGATCAGTTACTCCTTGATGCATTATCTTCACACTTTGACTATTTCATGATGAAGTAAAGAAAATTAATTCTTGCAAGATAAACCCATTTTTGTTTTAGGTCAAGGACAAAAACATGGAAGATATGTGTTATGGTTTATAAACAAATTTTCAGTTTCTGTTATTACCTTATCTCATTTATGAATTATATTCCTACATGGGATGATCTAATTATTGTTATCATAAAGCAAAGACAAGTCATTATATCATACATTTGCACACTCCTTTGACCTTGAGGTCAAGGTAAAAGGTTAATGCCAATGTTTTAGGTATAGGTTCAAGATGGAGGCACATTCCTTTTTTTGAATTTTATAACAACTGTAAAAGCGGAATAATTGGCAAAGCCTTACAAATATTTTTATATCCAAAGTAAACATGTATTAGGCTGGAATCCCCCAAAATCTTGCGTTAAAAAAACAGACATATGAGATAAAATAGTTTTCCAGTGAGAAAAGTCAAATACACTCCTACAACATGCATTTCTAATGGAACAAGTTGACTGCACCTTGATGTGGATCTTATTTATTAAAATTTAGTCTAAGAAAAGGATTTTAAAAATCAACTCATACAATGCACCTGGAAATGTCAGTTAAACAAAAAGCCTTTCTTTTGACAGTTTTAATAATTCTGAAGATGAATATAAGTTCAGCATGTCAATGAGTTGTACCAAGAAATACAGTGGTTTGCAAATTTCACTACTGATCATTCTGTATTAAAAATAGGCACATACAAACTCTTAGAAAAATTGGAGTAATACAATTAATATACAGATTTGACAGCATTTTTCCTAAGTATTATTGAATTCTCGATAAATTGGGATTATCCTTTTTCTTCCCTATTTAGACTTTTATCTTGTAGTCATAATACTTTCAGTGCAGGCACCAAAATGCAGTTTAATAATGCCAAAAACATTTTCATATCTTTTTGTACCTCTGTAACCAGAAAAAATGGCCATTTTTTCTGGTTGCTAAGGCTTTTCCTTGCTATGTTTCACACCAATGTATGTATGACTGTCTAAATACAGATTGGGTTGGGACGGCATGCTACCTATATATAACATTACTCAAACCCAGGGCCTCAATGGTATATTAAGCAATACAAATTGATATAACAAGTACTCTTCTGTTTTGAAATTTAAAAAAACTACAATAAAAGGTCATAGAAATTCTATTTATCTCTTGTTATGCCTCTAAGTCTTAAATAACATAAAGAAAGTGAAACCAACAAGTAAAATAAGCAATTTATTTGTTTCTCAGAGCTACAGTTTAAGTGAAAATTTAAGGGACACAGTATTGTGAATTGAATAAAAAATAATCCTAAATGTCTTGGCACAAATCCAGAAGTATAGAATGTTCAGAATTGAATTCCAGTCGTCTTGAATGTACAGGTATCATACCTATTATTCATGCTTTTTTTTTGTCATCAAATTTATGTTTAAAGTTTACTTTCTTGGGTGATGTTTATGTTCTAATCATGAAACTTGATAATTTGTTGCATCCCTACCACTACTACACCCTTGAAACGAAAGGTCAGTGTGACCTATGTTTTTGCTTTATTAAGTCTAGTTAAATATTTGTGTTTATGATTACATAATTCATTGATGCTTCACCTACTGTATATACTCACTTATAAGTGATCCCCTCCCCCATCCTCTTTTCTTTAAGTCAGGGAAAAATAAACAAGACAAACTGAATAGATAGATTGGTAACAAAAATAATGACCAATCCAATGTAAAATACAATATTTTTTAATGTCACAAATAAATTGACAACTTACAATTTGTTTTAATTAAGTCTATCAGAATCTTTAGTGCTTGACATTTTAAATACATTTATAAGATAAATCCTTGAATTCAGTTATAGGTCACATACCAGTATAAAAATAGTTCAGACTGATATGATCCAGGATATCCCATAATATGTTAATTCCACCTTTACCCATAAGTGACATCTCATCTCTGTGTGGGTTCAAGTCTCTAGCTCAATGTAATTTTTTTATTTTAATCACTGCATATCATTCATTGTGAAATGTTACTGTGGCAGGTTTACTATGTATTGTATATGTGAATGAGTATAGGAATTAGGTGAGTCCACTGCATGCTGCATGCTTTTCATGTAAGGCCTCACCTTTAATGGTTAATCATTGTAATTATAGAAGAGTAAACTGAACTGCTGGCCATCACTCCCAGGCTAATCAAAGCCTGTGCCTTTCACACAGTAAAATCTGGCTTTTAAGGGTAGAAATTGACAAAGCTTTTCAAGCAGATTTTGTGATCAGTGATTTTTTTAAATATAAAATTAATAGGGGCCCTATGTGACTGAGAGGTCTAAAGCACTTCCTTTATCAATCACTGCCATCTCACCTGTCTGCTTGAATATAAGTCTAGGGCTTAGCCAATGTGGGTATGTAAGAAAGCTTGCCATTATTTTCTCATGGGTCAGTGGTTTTTGCTGGAGTTTTCCTGGGTTCTTCCTCCATTAGTTATACAGGTTGCAATATTTAGCCTCTCATACATTGAATAATGGTGTTAAACTCGAAACAAGAGCAGCAACAAATAATTATTTTTAAAAAATTCTGTTTATGTCTTGTATACCTTGTCACAGTTGGTAGGTATGTGGGTGGGTGAGTCAGTAGGTGGGTTCACAATATATTAGCATATTACTGGCTATTTAGTGGCAATTAAAATTAAAATTTTAAATTTTTAAATGATTGAAAATTCAAATGTAAAGAAGAAAGATTCAAATATATCTTGAGTTAGAAAATGGACCAAGATTTAGTCAGAATTTAATTTCTTCATGGTAATGTGTACAGAGGCTACTGGGGCCCTGAGTGGCCGAGTGGTCTAAAGCGCTCTCCATTACGGATCACTGCCATCTCACCTCTGTCTGCGTGGGTTCGAGTCTCAGATTCGGCCAATGTGAGTATGTGAGAAAGCTTACCAGTAGCTTCTCGTGGGTCGGTGGTTCTTTCTGGGGTTTTCCTGGGTTCTTCCTCCACCATTAATACTGGCTGCCATGTATAGCCTATTGTGTGCTGAAAAATGGCATTAAACCCTACAACAACAACAACAACAACAACAGAGGCTACTGGAGACTAATGAAGTAGAATTTTGCAAGATTGGTTGCCCATTGAAATTTTGAAAATTTCTTTGTTATATAGTTATAAAATGTCACTGATTTTTCTGTTTTCGTCTTTCAGATCAAATTGAACGGTAAGTTGCATTCATATGGTATGGCAAAGTTTAGGTGAGTGATTATCTCAGTCGCATCAAATATGTTCAAGTAGGGAGATATTTAGGTGTACACTTTATATAAAAAAATAATCGAGATAGCTGTTTAGTGAGAAATGTTTTTGAAATGGCAATCTGTTGCAGAAAAATAAAATGTGTGTTCAAATTTTTTAAGTCTTGAAGTTATATAGTGCTGTCTTCATACTGTACCAATTTCTCACAGCTTGCTAAAACAGATCTGTGCTGAAATTTTTGTAAAATATTTATATACATTTAAATTCTTAATAATTTGTATCACGGTAAGAATCATAGGTTACTTCATTTATATGAGTAAGTATGAACAAGTGTTTCTGAGCTGTGATGCATGACATTGTGGATATCACATTCATTCATTTGCTTGGTTAAAAGTTTCTTTTGAGGCTCATTGAATTTGTCCACATTGTCAACTTTATCATGTCTGCTTTCAAATGGATTAAACCGCGTGTTTAAGTCATTCACAAACAAATCTAATAAAACAAAAGCTTCGATGTCTGCTACAAGAGTGTACATTGTTGGTTTACAATAAAATGTAGTTCCTAACACATGATACTAATTTTATGAAGCAGTGCAGTATGGAGAAAACTGCACGATTCTGATAATGTAAGTTGAAAAGAGAAAAAAAGGAGTGTATACTAATTGTCATTAGTGTTATATTAATATTCTTATTTTATTCATTATAGACAGAGTCAAGGAGTCTCTTCAGGAAATTTATATGATGACAAACATGTAAGTAACCATTTGTGTGCATTGGTACCTTTTAAAATTGTACCCGTTGGTACCTTTTAAAACTAGATCCTTCAGGATACGTAAAGCACGTTTTGATGTTCATGCTTTTTATTTTACTAATTAACTAGATATTTCTTATATAACAGTTATGAAAGAAAAAGCTTTACTCCAACCAAAATTTCATTTATTGTCTGCAGTAGCTTGTATCATTGTAAGAAGTACATGTAATATTGCCCAGAATGAAATCATGCATTTGACAAACTGGTTCTAGAGGACCCTTGCAAACTCAGAATGTGGGGCTATTTAAAATAAAAGAGGGGTTACCAGAATTTTTACCTGATTTATTGACTCCATTCATTTACAGTAAGTGTATGCACCATTTCTTATCTAGGCTCTTGATATGATAAACTTCATTTCATGAAGTTCAACAGAAACAATGAATCTTGTTCTCAGGACTTTATTGCTTATTACAGAAATGTATGAATCATAATATATAACTCATTTACTGTGATATACAGTCAGTATGCCACAACAGCAATGCTAAATTGAGTTGAGAATTTCATTCTGTACTCCTTTCCCATCCAGTGCTTCTGTGCACTCATAAAATCAAGTTTAAAGAGGGGTGGTCACTCAGAAGAGACAGCTAATAAATCATCTACTATTTCAGAGCAGAGTCTGCTCCTCAGCCTGGTTTTGGCGATGCAGTCAAACCTGTCCTAAGGGTCACCTGGTCAAAGTGGCCATTCTAATTTCCCCCCAGCAACTTTCCATTATAAATGCCATGTATTTAATGGTCATCTGCCTTAAGCTGTCACTGGAGCAGTGACCACTCCAAGTTTGCAAATATAAGACTTCATTTGTTTGATGAGCTAAGCATTTTTTTAGATAAAGGCACATCATGTGGATCAATGTTAAAGTTGATTAATCGCTGTGTATCTTGATTGTACTTACTGTACTCCAGTCACACTGTCAGTGAAACTCAATGGTGTCTACATGTGGGCTTTAGAAGCAAGGCAGGAAAGTATAGATGCAATTTATTTGCTGAATGTTTGGGAAATTAGTTGTACTATCACAGCAGAAATGGAGGTCATTTGTGCCTGTGTGACAGGTATAGTTAGATATCTTCATCCATTTGACTGAATTAAAGCTATCTGTGAAGAGAAAATGTTCATCTTAGAGCAGAGATAAGTGTTCCATCCCTTTCATTAGGAGCAGGGGTCATTCAGTATTCAAAACATGTTTGTGAAGACAGGTGCTGTTTTGCTTGATGGGTTATGATGAATAGACAGGCATGGCTTCTTTTGATTTTCTGTTCATCACAGGCTTCCCACATAGCCAACTGTCTTTTGATCTTGATGAGATGAGCAACTGATTAATCCAGATATTTTGTATAGTTTGAAAAACTAAGATTTGTCTATATTTTTAAGTTGGTGATGGTTTCACTTATAGGATGGATTAAAGTGAGCAGGATACAGCAGTCTTGTCTGGAACATAAATTCAGGAGAGAAGAAAATATAACCATAACAGACAGTTACTGTGATTTTATTGTACAGTGCACTTAAAGCAATCTTGATAATGTTACAATAATAATAATAATAGTAATGACAATATTAATAATAATAATAATGACAATATCAATAATAATAATGACAATATTAATGATAATAATGTAATAGTGACAATGTTAAACGCATGGTATTTGTTTCTTGATTACCTAAGAAAGGTTGGTGTAATGTACTCAATAGACACATGCATTTTGTACCTTTTTAAAGTGGATAGGCAATTTTCTAAGCACACTTGAACCAGAGATAATGATTTTGGGTCTTATTCTTGGAGAGAAAAAAAACAAGTGAAGCTCAGTGAATGTTTGAAGAGTATACATGAGCATGTACATAGTCACATAAAGTCACAATTTGACAATTTCTTTCAATATCCCTTATCTTTGGCATGATCCTAATTAACAAACAATGTTATCAAGGAGATGAGGCAGCTGTCAACAGCTTCAGCAGCTTAGTATACTGAGAACCATCTTTACGGACCTCCTTGATAGTCAAATTATGTTTATAATAACAATAATAATAATAATAATAATAATAATAATAATAAAGACTTTATTTAGAGAAGGCAACTCAATTACTTACAGAATTAATCTACCTTGAGGCCTTCTATCTGTTATGTACAATATATACAGTATATACATCATAATGTGAAGAATCTGGCTTGACACTAAATAAATAAGTGATTTTAAAAATCAAAGTGTCAAGCTTGGAACAAATCTACAGGCATCTGTGAAAACATAAACATATATAAAATATAAAATATCTTCACCTTAAGTGAAGATTGTATTTCCAGTGCTTCTTATGCCTGTCCTGTTGGCAGGGACTTTATTGATACCTCTACAGAATTCAATTGGTTGTTTGTGAATTGACTAAAGCAGGTCTATGGCAAATGCAACGAATGTTCAGGAGACTGAAATTGACTCTTACCAAGCATCCAGTAATACTCCTCTGTTCCTGTCATAACCTGATTGCCATCGTTCTCACATCCCACGGCTTAATTTTTCCTTCTTTTAGACATTTACCTAAAGTCTTGGTTATGGCCTAACCAGTACCTCTAGTCAAAAGTACCTATGCAATATGGCTTTTTTTTGTATGCCAGTGTCAATACTTTCATCTGCAGAAATACAAAAGATGAATTTAGTAACTTGCTGTTAGTGTCTGTTGAAAATGGCTTCTAGGACTATAACATAAATGTTCACCTGGATTCTGATACATATGCAGCATACCATATTTCATGTATTTTTTCTTACACAACAAAAATTATTCATTTCAGAGAATGAAAACTTATTTGTAAAATAAATAATTTGTAAAACAAATAATTTGTATTTTGTGGTACTGACTGTATAAAAAGTAAAGGGATTGTACCTGAATAAGGTTGACATGACACATGATATTCGACAACCTAACAGTACTATTGTATAAAAAAGTACAGTTTGTCTCATTTTGCTCTCAAACTCAACAATCCAGTAGAATTACAATATAAATAAAAGTACTCAAAAAGACTTCTGATATTATTAGTCATCTTCGCTAGCAAAGGTTCTGATATGTTAACTTACCTATACCTTGATGGAATCATCCGATACTTGAGTGCTTTGCACTAGTGACATCTATTGGACTTGTCGACTTTCCTCCCATTGTATGAAATACCAACATATCAATGGTATGGTAAAGCGGCACATTGTACATCGGTCAAAAATGAAGGAGACAATTGACTTAAAAAGGATACTTTGTAAGTTTGATGTTGAAAGTCTGACTACTTACCAGAAGGAAACCATCACAGGTGTATTTGAGGGAAAGTATTTGTACAAATACGGACTGGCCATGAAAAATAGCTTATTTATTGAGTCCATTCCAGCTGTGTGCACTCCATGTCTCAATTATGGAGGAATAGTGTTCAGATTTGAACAACTTGATATTGATTGGACCCAAAGCACTGAAATATTTTATTGATCCAACAAGGTGTAGATAGGTTAACACATTGGAACCTTGGCTAGTGAAGATGATTATTAGTGATTGAGAGAGAGAGAAATGATGAATGTTGTTTCATTGCGCAAGATCATCTCATTTCAGAGCATGCTTTGTAGCTGTTATGGTCTGTTATGTTGGCAAAATGATTAGGATGGTCTGTAAATGTATCATTAATGGAAATTTTTTATTGGTAAATTATCCTGAAGGGTATGAGCCCATGTTGTCAAGTGGTGCAAATTGTATTCTTACAGCAACAGTAAGTTACCTCATTGACAAATTGCAAAACAAAAATAAAAGAATTCAAAGCCTCTAAATAAACAGTTCATTTTGTTTTCTTTTCTTTTTACGATATCATTTTTCACAAGAACCATATGGCTGTGCATTGTTATCTAAATGCTTATTAAATATGCTTAGAGCTTTGGCCAGGTTGACACCAGACTTGGGGCAAAATTTGACAGAAAAGCTCCACAAAGAAAAAATTATAAACAGGACTTGCAAAACTGTTAAGACATATGTCAGGGTAAACACTTGATAAGGCATCATAAATTCTGAATAGCATCTTTAGATCATTTGATCAAAACCAGTCCCTAGATTTATGCATAGTCGTCATTGTCTTCACAGCCTGCATTTTAGTTGTCTAATATTTATAATGTTATTTGTACAAAAAAAATGTGTAGATAAAGCTAACTATGTAAACCGTTATTTGTGGATGTAATAAGTTTATCTATGTCATCATTACTGTTTGAAAAGGGTCGTTGATAGCCTTCTTTCGTAATTTAGCTTGTAATATCTGTTCTTTGTTTTTTATTCACAGAGTGGTAAAGGAACTGCTGATTGACATCCGAGACCAAATTGGCTGTCTTTACAAACTCACAGAGTGTGTTTCCATGTTGGATATGTTGCTTGGATTTGCCCATGCTTGCACAGTTTCAAACTTTGGTGAATTTTGCGACAAATTTTATTTAAATTTTCTTTATTTTATTTGCCGTGGCATACACATTAGCTGTAGCAACTTATATTACATACTTATGACGGTTCGAATTTTGGTGTTACATTGTCTTTGGTTTGACTAAAATGGTTGCAAAGGAATATCGTGGTGGTCTGAATAAAGTACTTTCTGAATCTGAATCATTTCAATTTGTAGCATGTCTCAATATTAGCACAGACATCTAATCACTAAAGTCAAAGGCCCATTGGTCTAAATCCCTCGACTTCACCAATCTCTTCTATCTCACCTGTCAGCATGGGTTTGAGTCACAAGCTCAGCCAATATGGGTATGTGAGAAAGCTTGTCAGTAGCTTCCCGTGGGTCTAATTCTTACCAGGTTCTTCCTTCATTATACTGACCATCATGTACTGAAAAATGGCATTAAAACAATAGTGTACTATGTCAAACAATTTTATAGTTCATTAGTCACTTTATATATATTCTGGTACTAACTAGTACTGTATGTATGAAGGTCATATGTGAGTAGCCACTTTACATGATGTAGATGTAATGATGATTCTGTAGTAATCTAAAATTATTGCATCTAAGAAATTAAGAAGAAGATGAAGTTTCTAGCTTTTTGTAATTTATTCTTTCATTTTTATGACAGTCTGTAGTCACTTTGGTAAAGACTCATGTATTGTTCTTATATGAGCCAGATCCTTTGACTGCCAGATATTGCTGACAACATCAATCAGATTGCTTCTGGGTTAAATTTGGGTCCACCTTTTAGTAAGTTTTGTTTTAATTGTTTTCCATACATTTTTGGTGATGGTTATGTCTGGTGACTGTGATGGCCAAGCAATAGTCAGTCTGAATATTGTTTGCAACTTTCCACTGAGTTGCTCTCTTTGAGATGTGCCCAGAACAATTACTTTATTGAAGAATCTTAACCAATCCCCCATTAGAAATCCTTTGGCAACAACAGTCCATACATTTTGATAACAGTATGCTTCAAATTAATAATACTTTCAACAGGTGTCAGTATGCAAATTCCATGAATAGTTACACAATCCCAAAACATAGTGCAGATTGTTCTACAGTGATAAGATAAATACCAGCCATTACACTTTTGGCCTGATTATTATGTGTTTTTCACCTAATTACATCTATGCTTGCGTGTATGTGCCTTATGCTTTCTTGGTACATGAAAAAAATAAAAAAATAAGGCAATAAAAGTTGTTTGTTATTTTCATTATCATCTCTTTAGTCCCACGCATGATATAATTTGAGAGTAGAGTCAAACATGTCTACAGCAGCCACCCATGGTAATAGGCCAAAGTGCCCTTTGTAGACGGGAGACCTCTGAAGGCAAGTTTAGGTTACAAACATGGTTAATGACAAATAGGTCTAATATGCACCAGATAGCAAAATTATAGCATTATTACTAGTAGTCGTATCATTATTATTTTGCATATTTTATTATTAGCAGAAGTAATATGCTATCAAGATACATGTATTTAGTGTAACTATTTAGCAAAAACAATAACAAAATAAAATGTTTGACACAACTCTCATGTATCTTCACTCTAATGCTTCATGTACAGTACATTCATCACTGATTCGTCTGTTGCTGTCAAATGTCGAAGTTGTGATCAATATTTAGCAGTGCCTATAATTTGCATGCAAACTTTACCTATGATTGGAAGGCACAGGACTGACTTTTTGTTGGGCCAACTGGTGTAATTGGCAAGAAAGATGTTTACACTTTAAACAATTGATGGATTAAGCAGTTGCTCAAACTCACCAAAATCAAAAGACAGTCTGCGTTTTTGAGAGACAGTTGATGATTATGATATGAAAAGAAGCATCCTATGGCTATTGATTTGCATAATATACCTTTATATGTAAACAGTGCTTTGCTCATCAAACAAAACAAGTTTAATTTACATACTTGGAGCAGTCACTGCTGATACTTTCCAGTAACCATGGAAAGCAGGGTGAAACAGAAATGCATGACTGCTGACCAGGCAAGACAGATGACCGATGATTACACAACATTTATATGGACATAGAACACAGTTAATTTTACTATATATTCTCCACATTTGTTTCTCAGTACTGAACTCTCCACTGTGGCAATCAATACAAATTATATGTTAATCTGAAATACCTTCAAAGATGACTTCACAGAGAAGGTCTTGTCAAAGGTTCACGCATTATTTTTGAAAGGCAGGACTGTAAACAAACAAGCATGCAATGGAACACAGATTACATTCAGGATCATCACCAAGACCTTGTTACTCACTGTACACTGTCGCCAAAACACACACAGACAACCACACCGTAAGCTCATATTCTAAAGAATAAACAATTGTCTTTAAATCCATACCAAGAATGCCTAAATCTAACACATGTATCACCAACAAAATGAGACAGGAATAAATTTTCTAAAAATAGACTGGGACTACATTCGTGGGTACTGAACTGGAACTATTTTTATAACAGGGCTGACCATTTCATTGAGGGAATGGGAAGAACAAATTTTCAAGTTTAATGGGGGCCTTGCAAGTTTTACATCAGTAATAAATCCCTCTCTATAGTACGGATGTTGATGCTTTATCAACACAAATCAACTGTGCAAGCACAAGTTTGTTCTTATTTTTGTCTTTCAGTTAATTTGTGTCGTGGCTAAAATCATCCTGAAAGCATTGGTCAGTTAATAGCTAGTATTATAACCATAAAACATATGTACTGGCTACTCACATATGACCTATTAATGTACGTGTGTTATGTCTATATGTATATACACTCTTTGCTTCAGTATGGTAATGTCTCTAACACACAATATTTGATATCATGCATGCAACTGTCTTTATTAACAGACGATCCTAAAACTAAAATTGTACATTCCAGTGAAACCCGAGTTTACCGACACTTTGGCCGTCAAGCAAGGACAACATCCCATTTTAGAAAGGATTGGGTCAGAACAACCTATTCCAAACAATGTGGTTGGTAAACATTTATATTAAATGGGAATAACCTAGAGAGCAATGGTAGCTTTCTTGTGTATGTTTGGGTGTGATGATTATGTGCATTTGTGTATTTTGACTGACATTCTTTAATGTCAGGGAAATGTGACTTGCTGCAATCCAAGTTGTTAGCTTGTGCAAAGTAAGTGTTAATTTTGCTCAGCCAATATATATATACATTACCTTGGTGGAAGTTCAGGACAGCATTATGTCTGTCCATGCTTCTATCCACAACCTAGGTAAAGCAGAATGTTAAAGGTCTAAAGGGTTCTAAATGATACTCCATACTAAAACTTTATTCTTTCTAGTGAAAGATAAAGCAGTTCTTTCAAAAAAGGGATATGTTATTTTATTTGGAAAGTTGTTGATATTATACATAAATAATAGAAAGGTCTTATTAATTATGATGTTGTAGTAAAAACAGTAGGAAGTGACATATCTTTGAAGTAAATGCTGCTATCTTTAATGGATATCTTAAAATGAGCATTTATCAGCTGGTCTGTTATGGAAATGCAACACGCTACCATAAAGATTTGTTTCACATTGCTCCAACCAAGGTGCTTTTCATTCTGTAATACAGTTTTGATAATTTCATTGCCCTCAAAAGTACCTGTGATCCCATGAGATGAAATTGGTTACATTACTGATCAGAACTATGATTATATTTGAAACGATCAGTTTAGGAAAAAAATTTAAAGAAGAAAATATTTGTAACTGTTGCTGTCAGCATTTCTTTTCAACTTGTGAACATTTTTGTTCACAGTGCAGTGACATTGTGAACATTGCATGCTTCATCTGAATGAGAGTCTCAATGATGAATGCTGTACATCCAAGCTAGATCCCAGAAAGGATATGCTTAATGATAAAAAACTTAAACCTGTTAAAAACTCTCTTAAATGGTAGAGCAAAATCTCAGATGACATCATGTCTCCAGCTATGGCTTTAGTAGAGAAAGGAGCTTTTTTGACACTGACAATTGCATCTAGGGGTGATTTCTAGCAAGACATAAGTTATCAGTCAAGAATTTCCATAACTCCCAATTCAAATGACAGTCAGACTTTTATGATAAAATAGGTATTCAATATTTTCAACTTCTTTTAATAAAAAAATACTTCAATGAAATTAATTTATTTTAAAAATTGATATGTTAATAATAATTTGTACATAAATTTAAACTGAAACGAAATGAAGTTTGTCTTTGGTGCACTTTGCTAAAAGAAATTTCCTGGCACCTTAATTGTCTTATCTATATTTCATGTTTTCTATAAATATTTTTTGTTCTACTCTATACCAAATCAACAATATTCCCACTCTTTTTACATCAGATATTGTCTTGTCACAATTCAACAGAACTAAGCTAACATGGTCAGTTTGCCACATGATACACACTCAACGTTTTATCTAGTGGTTACTAACTTCCTACTGTAAAATGACATTAGACCTCTTAGATAACCCTTACACCCCATTGTGACAATAAATTATTAGTTGGACTCTGCTCCTATTGTGATGAATGCATGCAACCACTTAGTTTTATAACTCTAGGGAAAATTGATGTATGAACTTAAAATGAGTAAATTCAACAAATAATTACAAACTTACATCAGTGTACATGTTGTATATAATTGAGACTAACCTTGTGCTTTATTAAGACAAGCTCTTATTATGCAGTTGAATCTCTTTTTGTGACCTCCTTTTCAACATACATCCCTTGGACAATCAAATGAGAAACACTGATCCCATCCCTTGCAGTCAGTAGTTGTTGTGAGTCTAGCCCATACATCAGTTGAATAGGTTGTGATGAGATGTACTGTGAAATTTCCCTCTACAAAATTTTGCACCATTACAAAATTATTATTTCCAAGAAAATTTAGAAGTATTCTTCCAATGGTGAGGGCTCCATGTTTCATCTTGTTAAGGCAAGGATAACATCATGGCAGAATTTAAATTAATACATGTACTAACCTCTTAATGTTTTTTCACCTAATTTTAATGCCAGGATGCCTCCAAATTTTCCTAGAACTTGTTTTGTAATCATATTTGGCTGAAGTCCTTCATTTGCCATCCGGTGCTTAATCCAAGTGATCTTAATATATTCAATAAAAGAGTGAACATAAACCATGCTTTGACCACTATTTGTAGATTTGGCTATAAATATATCTTTTAACTCATTGGTTTTACCATTTAAAAAAGAATAATTAAGGAATGGAATGTCACAGGGAGTTCACTTTGACAACCCGAACCAAAATTGCAAGCTTATTTTTAAAATTGTTGCAAGCTTGCAATATAACCTTGTGCAAGCTCAGATTTGAAACCGTGCAAGCTTACTAATTATGAGCTTGCTAATTACAAGCTTACCAATTATTCTATACATGGTTACATACCTCCATCTTTCTAGCTCTTGATGTGCGAAAAGTATGAGTAATATCAGATATTAATATGAAGTTGTTAATATATGCTGTACATTAATTAGCATGAGATCTTAAGTCACAATGAAAGAAAAGAATATAGTCATCAGATCATTTAATAATATATAATCAGATACAAATAAGAGCATATTAATGGGATCTGTGTGAGGAAACTCTTTATACTTTTGTTCTATATGGCTATGGAAATGTTTTAATAATTTACTTTATATAGAAAACCAAATGGGCGATGGATGGTGTCAAAAGGTTAGGTTTCTTCTCTCTGTCAAAATTATAAACTATAGAGAAAAACAAGAATGTTTGCCATTTGAATTACTCTTTACCACCTCTTCTAAAAAAAATACTGCCTTTGTTTCTGGTGTGATTCAGGTATCATCCACTGAACAGCAACATGTACTATGTAACCAAGAAAAAAACTGAGCATTTACCTCTTTGGCAAAAGCATTTCATTTTTATTTCAAGATTAAAAAAATCACTCAACATGTCTAAGAAACATCAGTGTTATTCAAGGTCATCCTTTAATTAGCTCCTAAAATTTAGTTTTACCATTCATTTTGAAAGAGCTACGACACATGTCAAATGAATGGTACTTCAGAGCTTTAAACACAAAAGATGCAATGAAACTGATTAGATACCTAAAGGCATTTTGAAATAAAAGAACTCATCTTCTTTGAAAATGAAAGAATTAAATGTAATAACCTCTGAACAATTGTTTAATTTGATATGCTAGAGGAAAAAATACCCTAAGAATAACGGAAATGAGATTAACAAGCGTGCATGTAATTTTATAAACTCGTGACCCTATTGTCGATAACTGACAGCATTGCATTGATTACAGCAGTTTGGCAAGAATATCAATAAATACTAGTGATCTGCAGAGTTGTCATCTCAGTCACTGGGTGAAATAACATTACAAAGTCATTTTTTGACTTATTTAAATCACAAAATTGAAAGTGTACGCTAAATGCAAATCTGCATTCCCAAAAACTTGCAAAATACAACACACTCTTGAGTTTACTCACCAACATGATAACTCTGTGATTTCAGATTATCTCTTGGGTAATAAGATTGGTTACACATATATTGGTTCTGCAGACAATGAAATTTCTCGAATGAATGAGCTAAATTGTGATGGTTCAACTTTGAAAATACACATAATTTTGAACACAAGGCTACAATGGTTGTTTTGTGTTCTTGTAGCTCAAGGTTGTGTATATATTTAGAATTTGTAGACCAGTCTCTTGACCGTAAAAGGGGGAAGTAACCACCTTTAATGCCTAAATACCAAATTAAGTATCTGTTGTGGAAAACATTTCATTTTGCATGCTTTTATTATTTGATTTCTTTTTAAAAAAAGCAAAATTCACAAAGCTCGATCATGTATATAATGTTGGCAGAATGAGATGGATCTCACTGTATATATTTTAAGAAAGCTTATTTAGTGTGTAAATAACTGCCACATTTTTTTTCCCCTCCTGGCAGCAGATTGTCATTGAAACAAATATACGACAATTCTATCAAAAATTTAATGCCAGAAGTTAAAATTTACAAGATTTGCCGAGACAATATTTGACAGTGCATTCACTGTTGGTAAATAGCATGTACAAGTAATTGACATCAGATATCTTGCTTTATTAAGTTACTCTGTAACTAACTTTGCTGTCAGCAATTACTATCTATTTTACAAGATTTTACTAAATGGAATTTTTTATCCAGTCTTCCATTCACTGACAAAATGACTGCATAGCTAATTGAGTGTACAATCACTTAAAGAATTTCCTTTATGCATAAAACTCTTTTGTTTCTCTACCATGTATAAAATTTTTTAAAAATTTAAAAATTGCAGAAAAGACATTTGTAGAAAAAGTAACATTTTATATTTTGCTAAGGTCAAGAAATAATTCAATTTATTTTGAAATATATTAATAGTTGTAGGTTCACATATGCCAATGCCCAAGAGAGGCTTAAGTGTAATTATTACTAATATAAATGGCAAAAAGAGCATGATCTGAGCATTAAAATGCAGTCTATATATTACATGGCATCACTACAGAAAACTATGAAAAAGGTACATATTTATTTAAAGTACATTTATAATTGCTTTCTGGATCTAAAGTTAAGATGTTTGTCATAATTCGGCTAAATCCATGTGGATTAGTAGTTAGTAGAAGAGTATAGACATAAAAGAAATCGATAACTTATTCATGCATAACACTTACTTTAACTAGTCTACAGTAACTTTCACGAATAGTAAAGACCACAAATGATGACTCTTGTAGTATCCTCGACCTGCCATGGTTCATCACTTAATGATAATCCGGTGCAACATTTTTTAAGTTTAACAAAACCCCACTCCTCTAACATTTTTCAGTCATATAACATCCGTCAGTCACATATATCCCATTTGTTAGTGATATCTGGCACCATTTATTTTCAATTTAGACTGGTCTGCTACTTATGAAGTATCAAAATAGAATGAAACTATGACAAGCAGTTTCATGTTCAAGAATCCCATCATATTTCTTGGAATTGTTTCATTTAAAATTAATGCAAAAGTTACCAAATTTACAAATGTGGTGAATTTTTTAGATGTTTTTCAGTGTTATTAAATAAAAAAGATTTCCATTATCTTTAAATATTTCTGTGAATAAGTTCTTTCTGTATAGTTGTCCATTATGTTCATTTTTTTCCTTACATGTTATAAGAAGTGCATGTTATGGTAACCAAGTGTTTGTGTTGCCTTTGCCATGACAAAAATATCTGTCTTGGGTTTCCCACTGCAAAAGAGTCCAGTAAAATAACGTGAACAGCAGCCCTGACTTGAAGATCTGACACTTGTTCCAAGGCTACACACTTGAGGCAAAAATGCCATTAGTTAAACTAGACATTTCTATTGTACTTTCTCTTTTTGAATTGTAGTACATATTTAAATTGTTTCTCTTTTTGAATTGTAGTACATATTTAAATTGTATTCCATTACATATTTCTTCATCAGTACTTGAGCGCATTTGTCGCAAGAAAAATGGCACACAAACCATGGACGGGCATGTAGTTAGGTTGGTCTAGTTTTAAATATCAGCGACTATTCTAAAAATAGGTCACGCGAGAAAGGAGAGAATTGCCTCTCTTGTATTATATAGTACAAATATGACAAGTAAATTGTAAACAACCATACGAGCCCCTGTGATGATTAATAAATGTAAACACGAGACGAGCCTCAAAGTGTAATCTTTATTCTGTCTCGATCTGAAGTTGAAAAACTTTTTTGAACGGGTACCAGGTTGTTTATTTTATTACCTGGATTATTATTAACAGGCATCTTTACTAGATAGACATCATGCGCCAATGTCACCACATTCCAAGCAAGAAGAATGTATCATCGAAAGTCTGTCAGCACAGGCAAATAGTTCTCAGAGAATTGTCTCTACCCTGCTCTGTAACAGAGTGCCTTTGCATACTGCGGGGAAAGTCTTTGACAACTTTTGACCAGACTCAACAACTAACTTCCTTTTACATTCTCCAGAGAGCATGGTCTGCATATGCATTAAAGCTTCCATTGGGTTGGCTTCTTGTGTGTGCCTTCCAGCCAGTCTGACTTCTACCACAAGTTCTACATGAAGTCAGAACTTTAACTGCTCTTATCTTTCTCACAACCCTTGTGTTCTCAGCCTTCATGCTTGGCTCATCTCAAAAGATCTATTTGCCTAGCGAATTTGTTGGGAAATGTTCAAGTTGTATCATTCAGACCATCCAAGGCCAATGATGCCAGTAGGAGAATCTTCTGTGACTGAACAGTAGTATCCTAGCTGTCCATCTGAGTTCAGTCGCTGATTTCCTTTTGTTTCTTTTGGAAAAAAAGGAAATTATTATCCACTATAATCGGCTATTAGGCTACCATTTCTAAGTCACTTAAATTCTTTCAGGGCATGGTGAGTGCCTCTGATTTAAATCTTTGTGATCCTTTTTAGTATTTTGAGCTGCAAAGACCTGTCTTATACATAAATGAAAGCTGTCTAGTGTTTAGTGGTCTTTATTGAAAAATCATAATAAACCTCTGAGTGAGGCTTCCTTCCAGAACTTTGCTTGCACGACTTTCATTTCTTAGCTTCACTACCTATGGAAATCCCCAGTCTCAGTTGAATCTGTGCTAGAGATGATCAGGATAGGTTTTATGCTGCATTTTAATAGCAGTATTATGCAAACTTGCCATAACATGTTATGTATTTACCTTTTTTTGTGTTGGAGAAATCAGAGAATACGCACATGCAAAATAATAACAAAATCAATCATAGTAATTCATAACAGTTTAATAATTCCATATGGATACACTGAAATCCATGAGAGTGCTTCAACTATAGAATAAAAATGTCCATATGGATATTTCTTTAAAAGTACATATGGATTCCATATCCAATCCATGTGGAAAATTTTGTATGGGCTTTGAATAATGCAAATACTTACTCATTGCTATTGCTAAATGCCTACCCACTACACTGATGTCCTGGCATTATTAGTGTCTATGAAAATAGATGACTTTTCTGCAAATGGGCATGTGAAGTACACAAGTAATGCATCCTAGTGACAATTCTCCATGGTATGGGTGGATGTATTCAGATCAAAGTTACAGATGAGTGGGTTTTTTTTGTCATGAGATTAATGTACACAGTAACAGTGTGTAAGTATTACATAATTAAAAATAGTTTTACCTTTCACACCCCATCCCACCCCAAAACTTATGTGAAGGTCATCTCGTGTGATCACTAAGGTACTTATGTGGTATATGAAATTACAGTCAAACATTAACTAAGACTAATCCGATTTATCAGTTTTAAGCTTTAATTCATGAGAGTTCAAGTTATCACTGTTATTCTGATATCATATCTAAAATTAACTTTTTCTAGATTATCACTGTTCTGAACATACCTAAAATTACTTTTTCAAGTAATTAAAGTTGTTCTGAGCGTGTCTAAAATTACCCTTTTCTAGATTGTCACCATTCTTAACATATCTAAAATTACTTTTGCTAAGTTATCATTGTTGTTCTGAGCGTGTTTAAAATCAACTTTTGCCAGGTTTTGAACATGTTTTTGAAAAAGGGTGGAAACAAGGACACTAGAAATGTGTTACCAGTTGTGGAAACAAGGAGGTTTGAAATGTATTGCTAATTTATATTGCCTTTTCAAATTTATATGGTGAATTCAGTTTAACAAGATTTTACAGTACCAAAAAGAGGTGTTTTGAAGTTCTTTTTATTAATAAACCTTTTTTTAAATTAATTTTGACCGAAAGATTTAAAGTTAAATTTTTCAGTTTATCAAAATGTTAATACTTTTTTGTGTTTAATGTCAATAGACTGAGACAAAATCACTTTTTTTTACAGTATGCTTCTGAGGAGTGTAATTTCATCATCATCACTGGTCCCAATATGGTGAGCAATCAAATTTATTTCGAGTTGCATTGTCGGTAACAGTTTGTTACCCAATACTTGTTGGCCAACTATAGGTAACTGTGCAGGTTGACTCTTATCCACCTGTAGTTTAAGTGTTTGATGAGGTATATGAATACACTTTCTTGGAATTCTCGTTCTTTTATGTTCTCATGAGTGTATTCAGAGCAAAATTTAAAACATTTACTTTATGAAGATGATGCCCTATGTATGTGTGTGTATGCTGTAACACTGTGAAATTACAGGTGAATTTCTCTGTTATTAGATGGGACAGTGTTCAGGTTCATATGATATAATGAACAGAATGAATGCCTGTAATTCTACTGAATGCATACCATATATTTGTTCTCTTCTGCGTTCATTTCCAAAGAGATTTGAGGAATTTTTTTGCAAATATTTATTCTTTGTAAAGATGATACTGTGTGTGTGTGTTAGAAAATAAACCTACTGTCATGCATAAAGTAAAAAATATTACCCTAGACTTTAGCAGGTCATATTTTGATACCTTCCTTCTGTCTATCCATATATTACTAAACCTCTGGCTGGAAATATATTTTTTAACCAAATTCTGATGCAGTTCATGCAGGAGGACAGATAATACATGTTATGGGTTTGGGTTTAGGATGGCTGAGCATCATGGTCTGGCAAGTGGGTATAGTTTGCAATACAACATTGTATGGGGATTTGCCATTCACTGGACATGGCAGTAACTGTACTTTATATGATGGAATGAGGGGCATCTTGCTATGAAGAAAGTTTCTGGACTGAGTGCACTAAAATATTGACTCAGGTGCTAAACCAGGGTCTCCAACTCAAACCACCTTGAGGACCACATGAGGGCATATTTGATAGCCCATGGGCTGCACCACCTTTGTTATCTCTCATGACACCTTGTGATGCCAATCATTTTGCGGTCCACAGGATACAGCATGCAGCCCACAGACAGCATGTTTGAGACCTCTTTGCTAAACCCATGTTTGCCTGCCTTCTTAGTGTTCAGGAGAGCTAATGTTTTACCCTGTTGTTGTAGTTAGCAGTGGCAGAATGGCATAAGAAATGTACACCTTTTATATTGAAGTCATTAATTCAGATACTATTGCATCTACAATCCTGAATGTTGAGTGGTGTAGCGGGCTTGATAATTAGTACACCACAATTATTAAAGTCGGTCACAGTCATGAAAATAGTTCTATGCTTGGGTCCTGAAGAGTAGTAGACCACTAAATTAGGTCCCTATGACTTACTGTTTTTCATGTGTATGTATGCTTTTAACTTTTAGGTACGTCTCTTTTACCATGATACAAAATTAGGTCACTATGCCCTTTATACATTTTATTGACTACACCTTTAATGTATTGGTGTGTTTTTAATCCTGCTGCTTGTCTGTTGGATTTTGTGCTTTGACCCCAGAGTCATTGTTGGAGGGAGGGTGGAGTACTCTGTTCGTGTATATAAAGGGGTGATAGGATAAACAGTTATTAGGATTGAGGATGAGCCATTGCAGTTGCTTTAGTTTTTTTTCTCCTAAATCATTAGAGTCTCAACATCATTGAATGTTACTATGAATTTAGAACTATTAGAGATAATAAAGATTCATACTTTCATTTAAAAAATTCTTTTTTTTTTTGGTTGCAATATATAAAATCAGAACATACATTATGATACTTTGTTCAACCAGATTACAGGTATAACTGCTGCATTACAAAGCTTAGTTGAAAGATTTCAAAATGCAAAAGAGGTATATGCTTTATTTCTGCATGTAATTATTATTCAGAATTTAATTGCAGAGTGGAAAGTCAACTTACCTTCGCCAGATCGCCCTACTACAGATAATGGCACAACTGGGATCTTATGTTCCAGCACAGTATGCTTCATTTCGGACAGCCGATCAGATCTTTTCAAGGATTGGAAGTGATGACAGTATTGAAACCAATTGTTCCTCATTCATGCTAGAGGTGAATTTTAAGTTCATATATGCCAAGAAAGGTTTGAAGTCAGTGTTGGATTTATTTATCAATTTCTCAGCATCCTGGCATGCAGATCTGTCAGATTTCTACTAACAAGACTAATCTGTCATCAGATATGACTGCCATCACGAAATAGAAAAACCTTCCAATGACTTCACAACAATCACCAAGCAGAATCTGAACACCATGGCAATATGGTCTTTCACACTGAGACAAATATCTCTTATCTGCCATCAAATATGGCAACCAGAACTAAACAAAGCAATCGTTAAGTAAATAAAAAAGCACAGAACAGAATTTGACCAAACTTTCAGGAAGCATCCTCAAATAAAGGCCCTAGGCCTTTCAGATTTTTACAAATGATGCCAAAACTAAAAACCTTTGAATCAAATGACTTCTTCTAAACAAACTTCAGAAGAAAATGACTTATTAATGAAAAGCATTTTTTAATATGTATTTAAAACATTTAACGGTATATCAGTACAATCCTGGCTATGCAATGTCAATTTACTTTTGGTATTAATAGAAGACATAATAATATAAAATAAAGTTAAAATAAAAAAAATGATCAAATCTTAAAAATAAAGATCCATTTGTTTTGTATGAACCACACTTAAAAAAAAATACAGATATTTTTTTAGCTGGAACATCATTACAGGATACATCCGAGGACAAGAAAGTTTTGTCTTCCAAAATACACAAGGACATATAGGACATTTTCTCATTTCCACGTCCACAAGGGATGGGGATGGACATTTTGATATGAAGTCTTTCACATTTTGTGTAAGTGATGTGAATCCATCATCAAGTATTACCACCTATAAAAAAATGGAATATGTTGCAAACAACTTTACAAGTAAAAGTAAGCTGAACAAAATTTGACTATATTTGACTGAAAACATTCTGTCATGAAAACCTTTCAGGTTTGCACAATAAACAAAATAGAAAAACCTAAATGTCAGAAAGCAATAAAATGCACTGGGCCAGATTTCTTGGACAACTGCACTTTAATTTGGACTGCTCCAGTGGCCTAAATGGTTAGAGTATCTGTCTCAGATGCTGGAGATTGCAGGTTCTAACCCCATCTGAGTCATATCAGAGACCTAAAAATGGTACTAGTACCTGCCTTGCTTGGAGCTTAGCATTGCATGTGTAGTGTAGGACTGGTCTGCTTGGTGTCAGAATATTGTGAATTGTTGGAATATGATGCCAGTGTTTGTGGCATAATGCCCCAGTACTAGACATCACTGTAAAGTGCCACACTGTAGACATCATGATGATATGACTTAGATTGTTAAAGCTACGTTAAAATGAAAACAATCCACTTGATTTTGGCTTTCAGGCCTATCAGGTGAGTGATCTGATGCCCACTTTGGTCTCTTGTTTGCCTCATAAAGAGAAATAATGTTCATGGCTTATACAGTGATAATTTTAAATCCCAATTTCATAACTTAAACTATCACTTTAAACAGCAGTATATTTTGAATCAAATGGTATACACTAAAAAATACCAATTAAACATTATAAAATATTTAGCATTTCTTTAGTTTGAGGCAGCAGATTTGTTGCTGTATCTTTGATTTACCAAATAATGTTAACCTCTCAAAGAGCTTAGGTTGCTATAGGTTACTATGATAAACAAGTGATACATCATGGTACAAATCATCTCTTCCTACTTGTGCAGGATGAAATACAAAATAAATTTGTGTACTTTTAATAGCAATCAGCCTATAACCTCCAAAGAGTGATAACTTACTATTGATTATGCTACAGATGCATTGAATTTGTCTCAGTTCCTCTATCTTCATGTGTGAATTTTAATTGAAAATCTCGTACACTAAATGTAATGCAGATATAAGTAACCACTAAATTTACACAAAAGTTGCTCAGCGACATGAAAATATTATGTTGAAACTTTTTCATTGCACATTGAACTGTAAAAAAAAAATTGATACTGTATTCAGAATACAAAAGTAATGAATGGCAAACATGATGACTAACTTACCCAAAATTTCTCCTAGTGTGGACTGAGAAATATGACTGCTTTATGAAAAGTATACATACACCTTGAGATGACTTTTCAATAAATCCCACAACCAAATTTGACAGAATTCTGACATCAAGACCTTTCCATTCTGTTCGAATAATGCAGATTGGCCATCAAATATATCCACAAGAACTAAAAATGAAAAACTTAAATAACTTCTCAAGAAATGACCATAACAGAGCTTGACCAGATTTAACAGAGAGCACCCTTGGATTTAGATCATTCAAGTTTGTCTAAATCATACAGATCTGTTATCAAATATAGCGACTAAAATTTGAAACAAAATATAACCTTTAAACTATAATTGTAACATAAGTACCAAAAAAAATCACAGCCCACAGGGTTCCCATGCTACAGGGAAATCAGGAAAAAGTCGGGGGAAAAATGATAATTCTTTCCCGACTGAAAGTCCTTAAATTTTGAAAATATTTATGAAAGTCAAGAAAACCCTGGGAATTTTCTGCCACCACTTGAAGCTTGAAACAATTATGTAATTGAGTCATAATTGAACTGATCGTGAGTTAAATTTATCAAGATCTGACCAGAATGTTTGGAGGTTGCAGTATGGATCATTTGAGTGCTTGATATAAACCTATTTGTTGAGTTCCTAGCTTACACAGTGTGAAAGTGACTCGTGACCCCCACCCCCTTTGACGCACCCTGCCTGAGGATACAATTTCTGTAAAAAAAATTTGCTCAGTAGGTTCTGCAGTCTGCTCAGTTGCCTTTGCTCGGCACTCACTAGTGCACATGCCTTAGAGGGAACGTTGGTTGTAGTGGTGGGGGCTATCACTTGATTTATCAATCAACAAAAAATTAACTTCTTTTATTATTTTTTCACAAACGTTCATATTTGCAGGATTGTAATTAAAGATTTTCCCATGTTACCACTTTATTACAAAGTAATTTTCAGTTAAAATCTTCAAAACCATTGAATGAAAGATTGTGAAGTCAGTCACAGGTTGAATTGTTTAACCTAATCAAGTTAGCTGAACTTGGAGATATTTACCCAGAATGACCAAGAGATAACCATGAATTTGGTTATTGAAACGGATGTCCTTAGTATTAAAGGTTATTTTAATATATTTCACAATACTGATGATTTTTGTTGTTGTTGTTCAAATGGCATAAATTTGGATCTTTTAAGGGGCCATTAAAGTCTCACATTGTTCCAAAACCTTTTCGTGTGACCTCTTGGAGAAAGATAGGGATATTCCACTAAAAAAAAATCTAAAGTACATATCAGAATTGGAAGGCAGCTTTCGGTTAGACCTGCAGCCATCAGACTGCGCCTTGGATGTGGGAGGTTGCAGTTTTGAACCCCGACCAAGTCACACCAAAGATTTATGTAAAAAATGGTACTAGCAGCTGCTTTGCTTGGCTCTCAGCATCTGGAGTTAGTGTTAGGGCTGGTAGTCCTGTTGTCAGGATAATGTGGCTGGGTGGGACATGATGCCTGTGTCTGTGGCATGATGCCTCAATGATAGACATCACTGTAAACTGTCACGCTGCAGACATTGTAGCGATATGACTGCAGAACGTTTAAATCTATGTTTTAAATCCAAATCAATCACAATCTAAACCATGAGACTGAGGAGATAATTTTCCCTTGATACCCATTGCGCAAATTAATACTTTCTGTGGGAGAGCATCAGCTAATAATTTAATGTTTTATCAAGCCTTGTAATAAGTTTTTAGTTTGGTTAAAAATTTATCATTAGATGCAGAAAACTAAATAATTAGTTCATAATATCTAAAATTGAACTGCTTATGTATGCATGTGCCTTTCCAGTGTAATTTTCAATATTTATACACAACCTTTAAAACATTCTATAGTTATTTATTTCTTGAAATTCAATTTTGTCTTAAATATTTGTCATTATGAGAAATGAGCTTCATATTTTCAGGGTTCATAAGGTCATAAGGTATGAAAATCAATTACACCCCTTCGATTTGCTATGACAGTTCATGCACATAAATTTTCAAGCTTCATGAAAACAGTAAAATATGACATTCAGTTCCTATATAAACTGGTTGTTTTGTCTTGCCTTCTAAACCTGACTTATCCGTTGAAACAGAATGGCCCTAAAGTCTCAAAGTGGCTTTATATTAGATAAACTTATCGATTGATTATCTTTATTCCTAATAATAGAATAAACCATACAGAATACAAGCAGAAGAAATAGTCATAAATTGTGAAGTAATTCAGGAAGAAATATAAATACCATAATGATCTCTTCCAAATAAATTTGCATGCATATTACACATACAGCATGGAAACTAATAAGAAAGATAATATTTATACTGTTTCATGTAATAAGTACCGTTATTTATTTTCAGTAACTATTATATAAAGTACCGTTATTTATTTTCAGTAACTATTATATAAAGATATTTTTGTTTCAGATGAAAGAGATCAACTACATTGTGCAGAGTGCTTCTAACAATTCTCTCATTATTATTGACGAATTGGGACGAGGTAAAATACTTTATTTTCTTCCCCATCTTTTTCCGCAAGATTAATATGTTGAATTTATCAGACAGTATCTCTAAAAGCCCATGAGTGTCAAGAAATTTCTGTAAGATTTAAATATTTTTAATCTTTTGCAGTTATTTTGTTTTGCAGTGGGCCATTTGTCAAAATCTGTCATGAAACCATTTTAGCATAAAAGCTACATTTTATTATGTAATAAATTTTAATGGTTAGATTTTCAGGCCATTACAGTCATTTGTCTGTGTTTTCTTTTCTTTGAAATTTTTGTAGGCTTATTTATATATGCATGTAGGTGGTTGGTGAGAGTTTGAGGCTGTCATTATTTTCACACTTTGTGATGGAGTTAAATTTTTTGGACAAATACCTAGCTAGCACAGTTAGGCAAAAATCACAAAACAAATTTTGTCACCACAAAACACAAGAATAATTATTATTAACTGTCCTTTGTATTCAGTTTCTCTCTAATTTAGTGTCCATTTTCTGTCTTTATATTAGGTACAAGTGCAGAGGAAGGAATTGGCCTTTGTCATGCTATCTGTGAATACCTATTAGGAATAAAGGTATTGCAGACTTGTGTCTTTTGCTAATTTTGGAGTCAGATTTACACTAAAATGATTTCCTGTAAATGGTACCATGGGCCTTTTGTTTTAAAAAATTTGGAGGTGTTAATTGTGCGAAATTTTGAAAACGAATTAGATATATGAAATGGTGATGTAAATATTTCTAACTTAGAGATATCTGTTTTAATGTGCCTGAGCTAGTCTTGATGCTAAATGTTATTATATATGTAATACTAAACAAAGAATTACATTAAGCTATATATTGAACAATTTTTATAATCCTGCATAACTTAAGTATTATTAGATTTTCTTTAGAATTGAGGATATACTTTTTATTCTTGTACAGAAACATTTTTATTTTAAATAGATAAAGATTATATTGTACACATAGCCCGGAATTCAATGTGTGGAAAAAATGGAGAAATACAACATGTGAAATGCAGAGTAAAAGTGGAAATCTTGAGTAAAATAGAACTTTTTGTATCCCAAGTGGTGTAATGATATTCTAAATTTGTCTCCTTTTTAAGTTAGCAAAACCTGATATTACTGAGATTTATCTGGATTGTCATATTACATTCTGGCATGTTTTACCTTTGAAATGGAGAAATCTTTTTGCCAGACCCAAGAAAATGTGTGTATGTAATGTGTGTTGATTTTAATTTTTCATGTAGCTTTAACAATTTTGCAGTCATATCGCTACAATGTCTGCAGTGTGACAGTTTATAGTGATGTCTAGCACTGGGGCATCATGCTGCAGACATATAACATGATGTCCCACCCAGTCACATTATCCTGACACCAGGCCGACCAGTCAGTCCTAACACTAAACTCTTGATGCTGAGAGCCAAGTGAGGTAGCTAGCTGTTAGTACCAGTTTTATAAGCCTTTGGTATGATTCAGCCAGTGTTCAAACCTGCTACCTCCCACATCTGAGGTGGACTCTCTATTCACTAGGCCACCACAGTGGTCCACCCAGGAAAGATAATATAAATAATGAAGTTCATGCCTATTACTTAGGATTATGATAAATATTCACACTTATAATTAAAGTAGTTTTTCATTTAATAACGTTTTCACTTATTCTTGTTGTTGGTCACATTTTGGTGTTATTGTGCAACTCACAGAGAGAAACATACTAGCAACCTTATAAAATATATAATTTTACTTGTGTTGATGTACTTAATTATCTGCTGCACTCTATACATCTAAATTTCTGGATTATATAGAGAAAAATATTGAAATGCTAAAGCACAGACCTACAAAGCCCTAAACTTAATTTTGTCATGTTGGCATAAAAAAAATCTTTTTCTTCTTAGTTGTTTTGTATATGTTGAAAGATGCAAAAGTTAGAATGATGCTAATTATTTTCCTTATTATACTTATAAATAATGGCTTCAAGACATATTACTATTTGATGATGAAAATTATTACTTAATGGATTATTGTGCATCTTGATTCAATTTGTGAACAATTGTTGAATGAGTAAATAAAGACTATTTACTGTTTATGAATCTTGTTGACATATTTAGTAAGTTTGATAGCACTAAACTGATAAGATACATCCTCAATATCATTGTTTCAAGTTTGGATATTCAACACTTAGTCATTTGAGACTTCAGTTTGCATGAGAACTTAATTATAATAAATTCAGTCAGTTGGATAAAAATTTCCACTACAGTGCCATCAAAATTTTACATGTGTAACTGACCAATCAGAATCCTCTGTGCACGAGTCATAGTTCCACTGGTACTATCTACAGGTGTCTCCTTGTTGCATTTTAGGCTCAAATATACAGTAACACAGAAAGAGTGAAAACAACAAGCTTTTTAAAATTTAACAAATAATTTATTTTTCTGGAAAATTCTGTAAAAATAAAAAAAAGGAGAATAGCTAATGGTTTCAAGAATCAGATCCAAAAATGATCTAAGAATAATCCATGAATTAAGTTACAAAAGTCCTAGTAATAATTTCAAATTCGAATCCTGATGTAAATTCCAAGATGGATGTCGATGACGTATGCTGTAGTCAGTACTGTGCTTATCTACAGTTCCTTGTAGAAATACAAATAATGGCACTCTGGTGTTGGAAATCCATATTAAATTTGTAATCAATGTCTTTCCAAAATTTCTGTGTGAGCATGCCTCAAAATATTTCCAGAGAATAAAGAATTAATCCTTTTAAAATCCAATTGCTCTGAAGAAAATTATAGCTCAAATCTGGCTACAGCAAAATAACTTAACATCAGTGTGAAAAGTGCCAAAATTGAGAGATCTGTCTCTAAAACAAAGGTTATATTGAATCATAAGACACAGTTTTGAAATTACCCCAAGTTGCGAAATTAGAAGGGGGTGGGTCATGTGATTGTGTTTATATCACGTACACAGAATATGGCTTTGATTAGACCAATGATTTTATTCCCAGAATAAAAATTAAAAAAGTGTTTACTTCTTAACCCACATAGTCCCATCATGACCTTGACAACAACCAATCATTTTAAAATAAGAAAGAACTTTCTTTACTAATTTTGAATCAAGATCAGCTTCCAGGCTAACCTGGTGTTGATGAAAAGAATCATTCAGGTCAACCAATTTTCTGAAAAAATATCATCTCCAGTGAATACATTTACATTACAATAGCATGTAAGAAAAAATAAAAAAATTAAAAAAAAAAACAAAATAAATTAAAATAAATATGTATTAAATCAGATATACGTAACATCCTTCTTTGATACCATTCTGCGTTAACACCTCACATTAGTCATTTATTTTTATTAAAGTTATTGATAGTTAGAACACGGCATCTCATCTTATGTTTTAATGCAATAACATAACAGTGTCTGAAACTTTAAAAACAAAATACAACAAGAACAAAAATTCTCCATAACTGCTGCAAAGAATTTGACCATTCATCCTGGCATCAAACTTTTCATATTTTTACGAATGATGATTCTTTGCTCTCAGATGTGAGCTAATCGGATATAATTTGACCTAAAACAAGCTGCCATAAATGCCTTTCAGATTCATACAAATGATGCTGATCTGACATTAAATAAGCAGCCATTACTAAAAATTTAAAACCATAAGGAAAATCTAAAAGAAACTGCTGAAAGAATTGGAACATTTTTGATGGAAAGCATTCTTACTAATTATGAAAATCTACCATCAAATATGGTTGCTGTTACTAAAACTGCAATAATCTCCAAAATTGCTAAACAGAATTAAACCAAATTTGTCAGCACATTTGAGCATGAAGGACCACTCCAGTGGCCTAATTGGTTAGAGCATCCTCCTCAGATGCAGGAAGTTGCAAATGCAAAGCTTGGCCAAATCATACCAAAGACTTAGAAAAATTATACTAGAAGCTGCCTTGCTTTGCACTCAGCATTAAGAGGTTAGTGTCGGGACTGGTCAGTCTGGTGTCAGAAAAATGTGACTGGGTGAGACATGATGCTACGTGTCTGCAGCATGATATCCTAGTGTTAGACATCACTATAAACTGCCACACTGCAGATGTCATAGCGATATGACTAAAAATTGTTAAAGCTACATTAAGAAATCAATTCACACACTGAGCATGAAGGTCTTTAAGATTTGCACAATTAATACCAATCAACTTCTTGCAAACCATTAGGTACTGGATGACCTTTTGCTTTGGCTTTTCTTCCTGAAAACAGGTATATATTTTTAGCAATCATATTTAAAGACACTGTTTACTGCGAAATATTTCTTAAGACTGAACATGGGTTAAAGATTTTATTAGGCTTTTTCTTATTTTACTGGTGACTAACGCTTTCCTTTGTCTCCTCAGAGAATAAAGGTTCTGATGTTAAACTTGTGTAGCTCCTTATTGGTGACTTAACTTTAAAGCTTGAAGTGATATACCATTGGCTAAGGCGATGTCTTGTCATCAACAGCTGTGTTGAGCAAATTGCAGACCTAATCCGGCTTATTGATTGATGTCTGTTTGAAAGTCCTTCCATCAATCTCTTGTTAACACTAACGATTAGGGTTTCAGTCCAGGTCATTTTCTTGGACACTATTGCTTGTAGTCACATGAGTTGATTTTAGATGTGTCTTTTAGACTAATACTCTGTGTTAAGCACTTCTAAGATGACTCAACTATAAATCCCTCAGCTTTTTCTTTAGGGCTGCAAAAAGCTAATTTCTCTTTCACCCATCACTTAGTGGACTGATTTTGCATAACATATCTTTTATTAATGGGTTTCTTATCGTTAGTGAGTCATAGTTGCAATTTTGAAAAATAAATAAGCCAAACTGAATGGGTAGATAGGGAGAAAAAAAGACAAAACATATATAAAACATAGTTTTATTGAGTGGAATATGTAAAAAATTAATTATGAAAATTTACACTTTAGAGTATTATTGATGTTACAAAGTGGTAGTGTTAGTAAACATTTCAAAATCCTAAACTCTTCATTATGCACAATTATGTGAAGTCTCATGGTCAAAAGGAACATGACATTTTATTTTTCAAAGAATGAAGAATATCAAGATATTTGCTAATATGTTAATATATATGCTAATATTCTTAAAGTGTGTTTTAAGCTTTAATACACATGCAAGTCTTACACTCAGATTGATCAGACCTCAAAATTTGTGTCAATAAAAATATACAGTGCTCCAATACAGAAATGCTGATACCATTGTGATACAGTGGCCATTCTCATGCTGTATAAAAATATTTTTAACATTTAAGAATGTCTGTGGTGGTTTTACTGTCACAAATACCTGTTACACTAATTTGCAACAATGACATCATCAACATAGGCAGATCTACAATTTCAAGATTTTTATCTGCTAATGTTATTGTTAATTCCAAACCTGCTTTGTCATTTTAAGAATGTATGGAATTAAAATCAAGCTTGGATGGTGGCTAAATGAAAGTTGATTTACAAATACAAGCTTGGGGCTCATTACATTATTTACATTTTTTCCAGGCCTTCACATTTTTTGTCACTCATTTTCTGGAACTAACTCGATTGGACAGTTTGTACCCAAATTTAGAAAAGTAAGTATGAATCCTTTCATCTGATGAATCTTAAAAATACTTTCTTATCTAATGAGGCAGGTTTGAGTGGATTTGATGTGTGACTTTGTACCATAGCTGTACTCATTCATCAGAATACTTAATGACGGGGTTTAAATTTACCATGCCATAAAACCAAGTGAGCTTATGGTTTGGTACTTCTTCCATCATGCTTTCTCTTTTCACATTTGCTATTTATGACTTCTCAAAAACAGCTTAACAGAATTTGACAAATTCGACAGACAACATTTTGACATGAAGCACTTTCAAATTTATTCTAATGATGCTGATCCATCAACAAATTATGGCTTATGTTACTAATTATAAAAAAATAATTTTAAACAATTTCTAAAAAACCGTTTCACATAATTTGACCTGTTTTGAAAAAAAAGTATACTGGCATAAACTCTTAGTTTCCTTCAAATTGTACTAAATACCATCCAATTTGGACTGCTTGTACAAAAATTTAGAAAAACCATTTCTTTGATTGGCTAGTTGTGATTGAAAGCATTCTGGCTTAAAGATCTTTAAAATTTATTTAATTAATGCCCATCCAGCATCAAATTTGGCCACCATTACTAAAAACAAAGAAACTGTTAATTTTTTTTTTTAAATTTAAAAGAAATTTACCACATGTGATGGAAAGCATATTGTTGTGAATATCTTTTTAAAAAATGTATTCAAGATCATGCTTAGTCTTCCTCAAATATGGCCATCATTACTAAGCATATAAACATATTTCGTCTGTAGTATAGCCCATAAATTCCCTCACAGGGCCATTGCCAGCAAATTTCATGTGATAAGGTCATTCCTATAGAACAGATTTTTTAGGTGTATGTAGAGAGGGGGTATAATTTATCTGGTTTAATTATGAAAGAGTCCAAGTATTTAATATGTATTTGACAGGCAGTGATTGTAAAATGAGGCAAACGTACTTCTTTTTGCTATAGATTAACCCACATAAGTATTGAGTTGGTGTGCAGAGGGATGAATTCAATTATGTCCTAAAATTAGGTACTACTATGGCCATTTTGGCCATACTTGCTTAGATTGCCTTCCTGCAGCAGGGGTCATTCCTATGTAAAGTTAAGAGAAAAAGGCCATTTCAGCCTTCTTCATTTGGTAATCCTCAGCGCGCCATTCATGACACATTATATAATAGAACTCATTTGGTTAAAATATTCTGGATTGCTTGACCCATCTTTTAAATCTCAGCAGAATCTTGCACTGATTTATCAAGAAAAAGAAATGGGGGATGGCTGAAACAGCTTTTCTTTAAACTCTCAAACTGAATCTGCTGTCTCTTGCTTTCAAAGTTAAAATAATTTTTTATTCCAGCCATGGATTGCATTCACATCTGATCAGGAAAGTCTTTTGTAATTGGACAACATGTAGAGTTCTAAATTATTGCCTAGTCTAATGTACAGGTCCGTTCTAAAAAAGATTGACATATCTGTGCCTTATGATCAGCACAATATGTTGCAAGCTTGTGAAAAGCAAATGTGGAGGACCTGAAAGTTTTTAAAAGTAACTGATACTGGTCCTTCAGGTCTGAGTGAAATTTAGGGAGGTGGGGAACACTGAAAACATATCACCAACATTAATGTTAGCTTAGGTCAGAAAAACTAAAGATTTTAGAGGAAGTCACCAATCTTGAAGGAGCAAAGACTTCTTTTTACACATCTCTGAACCAGAAATCAAACTCTAGGCTAAAAAGTTGCAAAGTGAACACATTACTGCTGCATTATTTATTTTCTTCTTTTATTGGCAGTGCAAGATACGACAGAATATTTTAGAATAAGTAACTTTAATATGTCACTTTTTGAAGCACGAGGTTTCTCAAATTGATAGAAATTTTCCCCAGCTTGCAGGTTGTCATGCTTATTGTAGTGTTTCAGACTTAAAAAGATTTTACTACATCTTACAGATTAATGATAGTCAAGCTAAGCTCAAGTAAAAAAAGTTTTGTGGAAAGTTTTGTTGATGCTTTGAAAAAAGAAACATCACAGAAAGAAAGAAAACATATGCAGTTGTTTCATTTATTCCACATCATATTTATAGAGAAATATTGATGGTGAAGAATGAAAATTTCAGCTTTTGGAAGATAGCTCTGAAAATCTTCATCTTAGATACTTTTATCTAAATTTTAGTATTACCCTACAAGGCAGAGGTGGGTCATGATAACACTTATTCTGAAATGGTATGAACTTCAAGGTTTTATGATAGGGTTAAGATTTTGAGTCACATATTGTTTTTATGTGCAGGCCAGATGGTGTTCTTCAAAACTTAATGTTTGAAGCTTACTATACCAGATGTATCATTATTATTTTGTTTTCTTACAGCTATTTCTTCGAAGTTCAGAGGAGTTATTGTGTTGAGGGAAACTGTGAGAAAGTGATCTATACCCATGTTTTGTCCAAGGGAAGGACAACAGAGAAAAACTATGGTAAATCTTTTCCTTTCTTCTGTTATAATTCTCATATATAATTTTTAATTACATCCTTTGAAGCATTCATTCAAATAGAAGCTGCAATTGGGTTTTTTAACCAGTGAAGAGACGATGTGCTTAATGTTTATTTGTTCACCTCTACAGAGTACTGTATATACTCACTTACAAGTTGAGTCAAACTGCAAACAAAGATCCTGATCTGCCAGTACATTATGCAGTGGCAGATCTGGGTTGCAGCTTGCAGTTGGACTTGTTTTATAAGTGAGTATATACATTAGAGAAGTGCTATTGTACTGACCCTAGTGTCAGCATCGGCATCAGCACATATAAAAGTATATACATACATGCAGCCTTATTGCATGTCAACCATTCTTTCTTCCTCGGTCATAGGCAGTAGTTGGAGTAGGTTTCATTGAGGGAGGGGTTCTAACTTTGTACATACAAGATGTCACCTACATTAGTTGAATGCTATTGGTTTTGCTTAGGCTTTTGACATCTGGTATACATTGTTGTACCTGGAATAATAACACTTATCGAGGGGCTGAATCTTGACATAACTAAATGATTGTGTATATCTGTGTTAGTACCACACTTATATAACAAAAGCTCATTGTGATGGACATTTCACATTTTACTGTCTTAGGTTAAGCTTTTGCATTTAGTCATGACTATTTAAATGTTGTGTATGCTGTATACTTACAGCACATTTATACCTAGAATCATGAAACTTGTTGAAGGGATACTTCCTAATGAATGCTTCACCATCATCACAAAAATGGGTCACTGTAACCAATATTTCATGACTGACTGGCGTAATTATTGTGTTTTAACTGTTCTTGCTAGAATTATTCAGCTGGATGACTGTATCATCTCTATTAGTTAGTACCACACTTGCACAAAAAGTTAACTGATCTATATTTACCATTTTACTGAGTCAGACCTATTTTTTGCATTTAGCTCAAGTTGATCATCTAGGTTTATCCATCCTATATATATATACTGTTGTACCTGGAATCATGAAACTTGGTGAGGGGATGCATATTGGTAAGCATTATTCTCTCATTGCAGAAGTAGGCCATTATAACTCTTATTTTACACTTAACTGACATGGGTTAAATGTTGCATTTTTCAGGCACTGTTTATGCTAGAATCATGAAAATGATGGTGGCATGCATCTCTTAGTATCACATCCTTAGAACAATAGCTCAATGTGACCTATATCCTTCCTTGCATAATTTAACTTGGTGAGGGGATGCATCTAAATAAATAGTTGTAAAAAGAAATATCTGCATCATATATTTCATGCTTCAGTGATTTTGTTGCAATTATGTTTTTAAGTGTCATTTATTAGGTGCTGCTTGTGATAATTAGATGCATTTCTGTTAGTACTACATCTATACAGTGAATTCAAGCAAGGTCATTGTGATCTACATTTTATACTTGTCAGATGTAGTTTAGATATTTGTGTTTAGCTCTTGACAACTTATATTTTTCTAATAGAAAAAAATTGCTATAATTCTTGTCTGCAAAGAAGACTTTGTCTTGCCAGGGCGTTTGTAGGTTGGAATATGTTTAGAATTTGGTAAACATTCCATATATTAACTGTTTACATCGTATAATGTCATAGGTTACCCTCAGCAGGATAACTGTGTAGTGTACATGTGAATCAGAACAAGAATTAGCAGAGTGGATTATTTATTTTATATGAAGCCTCAACTGTAGTGGCTAATCATGGTAATCACTGATGCATGAACTGTGCTTCTAAAAATGGTTACCGAAAGCCCATGGCTTCCCTTTGTAAAATCTGACCCCAAGGGTTGGTTGGATTTGTGGGGTTTAATGCATTTTTTCAGCACATGATAGGCTATACTTAGCAGCCAGTAGATTTGGTGGAGGAAGAACCACTGATCTACAAGAAGCTACTGGCAAGCAAGCTTTCTCGCATACCCACATTAGTCAAGCTAATATTCAAACCCATGCAAAGAGAGGTGAAATGTGAGGGATCTGTGAAGACCAGCAACTTTGACTGCCTTGCCACCCATTGCCCCTTCTCGGGGTAGATGATGATAATATCTTTTAAAGTAGATTTTATGAACAATAATTTAAAAAAGAAGAACAAAAATAGTCTCAGATGCTTTTTACGAACTCATTATGCTACCCCTACTTTGATATCATTGAAATCAATGTTCCCTTTTAATTATGTCCTTCATGCCATGTTACTGGTGCCAACTTGTCTCTGTAAGGAATCACTGTTCCCTTTTAATTATGTCCTTCATGCCATGTTACTGGTGCCAACTTGTCTCTGTAAGGAATCACTGTTCCCTTTTAATTATGTCCTTCATGCCATGTTACTGGTGCCAGCTTTTCTCTGTAAGGAATCACTGTTCCCTTTTATCAATGTCCTTCATGCCATGTTACTGGTGCCAACTTGTCTTTGTAAGGAATCACTGTTCCCTTTTATCTATGTCCTTCATGCCATGTTACTGGTGCCAACTTGTCTCAGTAAGGAATCACTGTTCCCTTTTAATTATGTCCTTCATGCCATGTTACTGGTGCCAACTTTTCTCTGTAAGGAATCACTGTTCCCTTTTAATTATGTCCTTCATGCCATGTTACTGGTGCCAACTTGTCTCTATTAGTAATAACTGTTCCCTTTTAATTATGTCCTTCATGCCATGTTACTGGTGCCAACTTTTCTCTGTAAGGAATCACTGTTCCCTTTTAATTATGTCCTTCATGCCATGTTACTGGTGCCAACTTGTCTCTGTAAGGAATCACTGTTCCCTTTTATCTATGTCCTTCATGCCATGTTACTGGTGCCAACTTGTCTTTGTAAGGAATCACTGTTCCCTTTTATCTATGTCCTTCATGCCATGTTACTGGTGCCAACTTGTACGGAGTACTTTTGTCTTAATTTTTGTTTTGCATGATAATTAATGTTTACAGTGGCTGCTGGAGACTACCAAAAGCTTTGTATAGGTGAGCTATGTAATCATTAATAACAGTCTTCACTCTTTTGGAAGGACTTGTTTTATCTTTATCACAAAGAATAGAACCTTATCTTTAATGCCTCTTTGTCAAACCCATGTTAGTGGAAAAGCAAAGCAGAACACTTTGTAGATGGTGGTGGCAGTGCCACCAACAGTTTTGTTAAGTTGTGGTTCAGGTTTTTTGTTTGCTTATGATAATTTTGTGGCTGTTTTTCAAAATTTGAATGTTCCATTATGAAACAAAGACAATGCATTCTGCCAATGACATGGAGTAAGTAGGTTCACAGAAATGTTTTAAGCATGACTTTACATGCAGCCCTTAGCCTTCTTATTTGTTTTAGTGACAACATTATATTGTTAAAATCATGTTAACAATTATTCACCTTCAAGATTTTGCAAGTTTTATTTTGAGAAATTCTTTAATAATAGCATGTGAGAACTTCTATGCAGAATGGACAATAAGGCCAAAAAAATATGTGTTTCCTATTGCACTGATTTTAAAATTAGCTTAGATAGCTAGGTTTGTTTGTTTTTTAAAACACTATATATATTATCATGAATAGTATATATAATAGTACTTAAAGTACTGGGCTATACCAGCTCAATTAGATGCACACATTAATTTCAGGAATTTTTTAAAGAATTTTTTAAAATTTAAACATATATTATGATGATTAGTATATATAATGTATTAAGCCAACTGGAAACACGTTTTTTTTGGGGGGGGAGCCTAAGACTCCAGCAAAGTTAGAAGCCATGTGTAAAAGTCGTGAATATCTGTTGTGTATTTATTTATATTTATTGTATGCTCAGAAGTACTGTATATACTTGCATTAAGTGGAGTCGAAATGCAAACTTCACAGACCCAGATCTCCCGTCACATAATGCCCCATCAGATCTGTATCTCAGCAGTTTATTAAGAGTAATAGTAAAACAAATAATATAAATATTGATCTGCTGGCACATTATACTACAGCATGCCATGGTCTTTGCTGTTTGCAGTTGGACTCTACTTATAAGGTTATATTTAAATTAGGTAAATTGCTGGAGTTAAGTTTCAACAGTGCAGGAAATAACATCTGTGAATGGGGAGACATTGATATCACTTTTACAGTAATGAAGGTTAGCATTTATTCTGGTGCTCTGTCAATGTTTTTGAGAGTCACAAATTTTCTGTGTCTGTGGCTTTTATAATTTAATTGCAACTTTTATAGAATATTGTTAATATTACATCTGAGAAGTTGTTGACACCCATCTTAACAAGGTATGACATTTCATAGCATTGTCTGTCTTTCCATCTGTATATCAGTTAACATTTTTTTGTCCAGCCTATAAGTTTGCAAATTTTCCAGAAGTTTTTATAAAACTTTGCCCAAGTATATAATGATTATATGACAACTAGACTAAGTCACATGCTATAATCAAGTTCCCAGGTCAAAGGTCAAGATTCATTACAAGGAAAAAGCTAGTTAGCGACCTGAATCTTTGTCCATGCTATAAATTTTGAATAGTTGAATGTATTTTTATGAAACTTTAGCTGAAAATATATTACGACTAAATGGCATGTCAGGCATCCGAGCTTCACACCATGCCTCATGGTGTAAGTCATAGCCTGGGAAAGTGTCAGTCAATGACTTTTCTCCTTGTTTGGGTAGAAGTTTTAAACTAATGAGAATATTTGTGTCCAGAGTGGCTCTTCTTGCAGTGGTGTGGCATTCATCATTACCTAAATGTAAACAGAAACGAAAAAAGAAACGTTGTTTCAAAGCTGGCCGTCGTAGAACAGGAAGATGAATTCCAGTTATCTCCCTTATTTTGGCACAACCATTAAAAAAAAATTCGACCGTTAATTTAAATAACCTAATTCAAATCCCAATTAATTTGTCAACCTTTGTGTCAACTATCCTAGAAATATTTCTGCGCATTGCATTATTCAATGCCCAGTTAGTAGGACCACCAGAAAAGCGCACAGAAATAGTTAATTTTATCAACGACCAAAATGTTGACATATTTTTCTTGACAGAAACATGGCTAAAAACATCAGGCGATGAGCCCAAGTGTGCAGATCTAACACCCACTGGTTACTCCTTCAAGTCGTTCCCCCGTAATTCTCGCGGAGGTGGAATTGCTGTCATCACAAAGAACTCTATGATAAAACGTCTTAACTACACTACAACACTCAATTTCGTCACACATCGTTTGAACTAGTCCAAACCACACTCACACTGGAGCAAAGGTCCGTCCATTTTTTCTGCCTATACCACCCTCCTCCTAGTAGAAAAAACAAGCTGGCTGACTCTCTCTTTTCGGAGCAGTTTCCGAATCTCCTGGACTATGGAATTTCGATAGGTGGCAACCTGATTATTCTTGGAGATTTCAGCTTTCACTTTGACTGTCCTGGAAACTCAAATACATCAAAACTCATAGACTCCATTAATGTTTTCAACCTCAAACAGTCAGTTAACCAACCCACCCATAAGCATGGTCACATTTTAGACTGGATTCTTCATAGACCTGATGATAACATTCTACTGTCCTCCCTGGTATCCCATGACCTTGCATCAGATCACCTCTGCATTATATGCCAGCTTGACGTATCAGTCCCTAACCCTCCACCTTTATCTGCTACTAAGAGAAACCTCTGTATGATAAATAGAACCAAACTAATGCACGACATCCAAGCTAACCTAACAACTTGCTTACCTCCTACCACAGAACAACTTGATAACTGTCTGCGTTCATTACTTGACAAACATGCCACAGCTACCAAGTGCAGAGTATCAATTCAAAAGTGTTCTCCATGGTACAGCAGTGTTAGGGACCAGCTTCGCACTCCTAAAAGAGACCACCGTAAAGCTGAGAGGATTTGGCTTTCCACCAGGCTCACTATTCATAAGCAAATCTATGAAGTCGCTAAGAAGAATGTCACAAATATAGTCCATGCAGCGAAATCAGCCCACTACACTACTAAGATCATGGAAAGTTCCAGCTGCAAAGAGCTCTTCGAGATTACTAACAAGCTAATGTCAAGGAACAACTCAACACCACTTCCAATTACCTTCTCTCCAGTCGATCTTCCAGACATGTTTGCATATTTCCTCCATGACAAAGTACAAACCATTAGAGATAAGCTTGACACCACAATTTCAATTTACTCGTCATCACCATACAGTTGGGATACAGAATTTGAGCGACAACCATTAGCAGCATTTGAACCTGTCTCTATGGATTTCGTACGTACAATCGTGATGAAGAGTGCACCAAAGTCATGTGAACTTGATCCAATTCCAACATCACTGCTGCTTGAGTGCTTAGATCCAGTATTGCCTTCACTAACTGATGTTATTAATGCCTCTCTCTCATCTGGGGAATTTCCATCATTTTTCAAAACTGCCATTGTAAAGCCTCTGCTGAAGAAACCAACACTAGACCATAACGATTTAAAGAACTACCGCCCAGTTTCTAATCTCCCATTCATTTCAAAAATCTTAGAAAAGGTTGTTCTATCCCAGCTTTTATCTCATCTAAATTCAAAGTCTTTTTAGCAATGTACAATCTGCATATCGCCCTTGCCACAGTACTGAAACTACTCTTCTAAAAGTAGTTAATGACATTCTCTCTGTATTGGATAGCGGAAAGATTACAGTCCTCACCCTCCTTGATTTGTCTGCAGCATTTGACACAATAGACCAGGATATATTACTTCACTGTCTCCAGCACGTATTTGGCATTCATGATACAGCCTTACTGTGGCTCAAGTCCTACTTGGTCAACAGGACACAAATTGTATCTGCAAATGGAATACACTCCAGCCCAGTTGATCTATGTTGTGGTGTTCCACAGGGGTCTGTTTTTGGATCTGTTCTCTTCATTCTGTACACTCAGTCACTCTCAAGTGTCATAGATCATCATCCAGTGTCTCACCAGTTGTACGCTGATGACACCCAAATATACAAATCTAGCCACCCAACTGAAGTTGATGCTACCATCCAAGGTGTAGAGAGGTGCATTTCTGATGTGAAATCATGGATGACTTGTAACAAGCTGCAGATGAATGATGATAAAACTGCGGCCATTCCGATCACAACACAAAGACTTTCTCATTCACATCCTTTACCTCAAACAATAAATATCAGCAACGCCAACATTAAATTCACACAATCAGTACGAAACCTAGGTGTTATTTTGGACAGTACTCTCACATTGCAGCAACATGTCATGAACATATGCAAGGCTGCATATCTTGAGCTGAAATGCATCAGCTCAGTTCACAAATATCTTTCAGTTGATGCCACCAAAACACTTCTGTGTTCATTAGTACTTTCAAGACTGGACTATTGTAACTCAATTCTGTCTGGTTCATCTCAATATCTACTCCAGAAACTTCAAAAACTTCAAAAACACAGCTGCTCAGATCATCCTTAGAGTACCACGATCAGAGCACACCTCCCCACTGCTCTGTACCCTACGCTGGCTATCCATTCGATCCAGAATCAAACACAAAATTTGTTCTCTGTGCTACATTTCACTGTCGGACTCTAGTCCAACATACCTATCTGACCTCACCCATGTGTACACACCAGCAAGATACTTATGCTCCTCTTCTGACAATCGTATACTCATTATTCCCACTATGAAAATAAAGTCATATGGACAGCGTTCTTTTGCATACCAGGGCCCAGCAACGTGGAATGAATTGCCCACTGAACTTAGACACAAAGACACAGTGATCACATTCCAGAGGGCTCTCAAAACTCACTTATTTCAACTGCAAGAACAAACTTAAAGACCTAATAATGTTTCCTACCTGAAATATTCTCAGCATGCTTTTTATTGTTTAATGTTTTTCTAATTTCATGTTGTTTGTTTTTGTAATAATATTATTATGTTTCTTATATTATAGGTGTTGTCTAATGTTGTAAAGCGCTTAGAGCTTCTAAAGATTAGGTGCTATACAAAGTCCTCATTATTATTATTATTATTATTATTCATGGAAACTATATGGAAAACCTATATTAATTTTTTCCAGAAAAGTTGATTCATTTTAAATCCAACTTAGTCTAAGTGTGTTTGTTAAGACATGATATATCCAAATTTTCTAGAGTGGGTCCCCTATCAACAATGGTTTCCAAGAGTTGGAAAACTATTTTCAACTTCCTGCTTTGAGTGGCAGTCACTTTTTATCACTTACCAGGACTTACCTTATTAAAACTGTACATGACTCCTAAATATCAATAATATTGCTTCGTTAACAATCCAAAAATCTACTTTTGATTTTTTTCTCAGAATTATGTCTAGCATGGCTACTTTATGATCGGTATGTCTTCCATAGTAAAGATAGAAAACGTTTTTTTTCTTCCCACTTCTTCCTTATAACAAAAGCCAATTTTAATCCATCATTGTATGTTCTATCAAAGATTTTTCTAGAGTGGATTTCCTAGCAATAGTGTAGCTTCCATAAGTAACTGGGTGGAAATTTCAACAGATGATACTTATCTGTTATGAAGTATTAGAGCACTGATAGCAGTGTTACTAGTTTTTAATAATGGAATGACCGTCTCCAAAACATGTCAGACCGGATGTGATAGGTAAAGTACTAGGATGAACATTGACAACTTCCACATTCATACAGAAGTTGCAGTACAGAGTGTATATTTGTGTCACTAATCAGTTTTGTATCAGTTTAAGACCTCTTGAATTTTCTGTTAGATTCCATTTGAATCTGAATACTTAATTCATTGATTATAAACTTACCCAAACTTATGAAACACTATACCAAATCATCAGAAATATTTATATGTGCTAGATATATCCAATAGGACTGTTTTTTTTTTCAACAATAAAATGCCCCAACCAGATATAGGGAGTTTCTACTATTAGAACCTCATCAAGGCATGAAAAGTAATTGTTGGATTTGAAACTCAAATATGGTTTTGATCTTGTACTGAAGATCTGTATTGGTATGAAACTGTCTTAATGAGTTTCTATAAACAGTTCAATGGGACCTATATCCCAGGGAGCTAGCCTCAACCATGTATATGACTAAATGATTAGATTTCATAAGTAAAGCTGGATTTCCAACAAAAATAGAGTCACACATTTCATTATAACAGCAAACCTGTCCACCTGTACTGTTTATAAAATGTTTCAATTCCATGTCAGGTATTTTTAAATATTACAGAAAAGTTGGGTCTAGTCAGGACAAATCAGGAGATCTGCAAGATTAGGTTGAGAGTTTGGACTTCCAAAAAAAAGAGGATTTTCATTGAAAATGTACAACTATTAAACAAATTTATATTGTTTTAATATTTAAATTTGCAAGCATCTCATTAAATTAGTCCTTTCATAGTAACTTCTTTTAACTTGGAACTTTGACCATTTATGTCATGGGGAAGGTTGTATGGATGCATTTCTATTTAGCTTTATGTTGTTGCAGGTATTCAATTAGCAGAGGTGTCCACAATGCCCCAGATAGTTGTTCAAGAAGCCAAGAAGCTAGCTCAGAAAATACAAGACGAGAAAAAGGTATCCATCCAGCATTGTTTCAAACTAACCAAACTGCTGCCCACTCAGTAGGTTTTTGTCACAGTTCCATTGTATGTCTGCTGATGGTCAGTCATCCAGTCATGTACCTGTTATCAATTCAGTTTTCTTGCAGTAGCTTGAGATATTCAAATACCTTCATGAAACTTTGCAGCTTGAGTGCTGTATTTGAGACAATGGAGCATAATTATTTGGGGATCAAAATGTCTAAGGTCAAAGACTACTATGGCAGATCTCTGTATAGATATTCTCACAAAACCTTGCAGAAGGATTGCTTTATTAGAACCAAGAGCCCTCTTGATTTGGGGGATGGGTTCAAATGATGAAACACTGACAAATCAAAGCAGATTGGACATGCAATAACATGATGTCTGGTCCAGATACACTACACAACTTTGAGGATTGAGTTGTTTTGTAAACAACAAAACTGTATTTATCTGGAATCCCTAGGTCAGATGTCATCGGCACTGTTACCTGTTAACTTTTGTTCTTCTTGACATACCGTCACCAAACTTGACAACTATATTGCCCAGTATGATATAAAGATGCCTCTTGATTTGAGTGTCTGAAAGTGAAAGGTCAAAGTTACATGCCATAAAAAAGTAAGATGGTTTCAGTGCATAAACTTAAGTTCTACAATAAATACCATTGGCAAAATGCATTAACATGTTGCCATTGATCATACTAAAAGGCCTGTTGCATAATTTGACATCTACAAGTAACTGCTATTTAATTGAGGAAAATATTTTTGCATTAAACCTTGGGTTCGATTGAATATACTTAACAAGTAGGTTCCAAAGATGAAATGAAAAAGCCTAGCAATTTCAGGATCGAAAGGATGTCATGGTCACCAAATTTCATACATAGGTTGTGATTGATGAGACAAAGAAATGTAATAATTTCAGGATTTAAACATCAAAGTCAAAGTCACCATGACCCTTAACTAAACAGGCATCACATATTATGGCAGGGGGTTGGTTGGTTGGTGGGGATGGTTTTAATAGCACTTTTAAACACAGTATTGGTTACATTAGGCTGAGGAAATAAGAATTAGTTTCTTTTCCAAAGATGCAATAAGACAAACTACCTGGGCTTACTTGGGTAGCATGTGTATTTTAAATATTTCCAGTACTCATGCTGCTGTTTTACCTACAGCAGATAGCAAAAGTAAGGTATCACATTTTTATATATGACACCAGCAATCATTATGGTACCATCAGTATTAACTCTTTTGATTTCAGGGACAAAAAAAAACATGAAGCTTTCAGTATCATTCAGATTTTGGAAAATAACTTTTCAGAATTTTCATACTGACAGAATTAATCTGATCTGTTCATAAACTTGTTTTTGATGTGTTGTTCTAGGTTATTTTAAATTTGTTTTTATAGAAGACATACTTATGTAAGTAGGATGATTTCAAACTGATTTATAGAGAAGATACATCAAAATGTAATCAGAAGCAAGATATTGTGTACCACATTTTTCTCAATATATGCCATCCATTAAGTTATGATATAGTCTGTCTGTCTGTCTATCCATCCTTCCATCTGATATGGTTCAGTACAGTAACTTTGCTTGTCCACAGTTAGCAGAATTTGTGGATTGCTTGCATATGTGGAAAGGAAGAACCTGTCGATTTCAGGGTCAAAAGATCAAAGGTCATGGTTACTGAAAGAAGCAAAGCTATTTTTGCACAATAACTTGAGTTTCTACCATCTACAGTTACCAAACTTTCTGGATGGCATGGAGTAAGGAGGAACTCTATCAGTTTTTTTTAGTCCAACAGTCAATGTCACTATGACTGAGAGAATGATGACATAGTTTGTGCACAGTAACATCAGTTCTACATTACATATCTCAACCAAACTTTGGATGGCTTTCTCTTGGGGTAAAGTTCTGACTATTGATGTTAATCCCAAATGGTATGATTTGTTTGTGTTGAAGGAAGTGACATCCATTGTAATGAAAAGAAATCAGTCAGTAAATTGCTGATGGCTTGAATTTCATTAATAAAATCCATGCACCTTTAAAAGGTTTGATACGTGCATATATTAAATTGCTGATTTTTTTCATCAAGAGAATTGATGATAGGATCACATTAAACTTTCTCCAAGAATAAGGCTTTTCTGTGTTTCTCAAAGAGGAAAAATCCAGGTGCATGGACTTTGTCATTGATAAGGTCATGAAAAACCTTATCCAGTTCCTCTTTATCAAGACTCTTGGGCAGGGGTCAGCAACTTATGGGATGCATGCCACAAGGTGGCATGTCAAGAGGTTTTGTGTGACATGCAAAGGGCAGCTAAAAATCTTGATTTAACAGTGTTATTCTCTTACTGGTGGCACACACTCGTTCATTTTGTAATTATTCTGGAAAAAAGTGGCAACCATGTAAAATATGCTCACAACCCCTGTTCCAGGGTCTTAAACTACATAACAAGAAAGAGCGAAACTGACAAATTTTTTATAATGAAAAATTATTAATTTTTTTTTTTTAAAAAGTGAAAGAATTAAAAATAAATTACACTATAGTGCATTATAGTGCAGGGGTTGGCACATGTGCCTAGTAATCTGAAAAAGTTCCAGGGTTATTCCAAATGATGTCACTGCTCTACTGATGTGTCAACAGCACACAAGATATCACTGATATAATCCCAAAATATTTTTTAATGAATTCACAATAATTCCAATATATCTATTAGTCCAAATGTCTTTGACTGAATTCACTGTAATTCCATACATCTATTAATCTAAATAGTCATTAAATGAATGTTAGAGCACTGAAGTTCCAATGAATGATTATATAATTAAATAAATGAATCAATTCTCTCACGTCTTTTCCTCGACAAACAAAGAGTACTGCTAAGAATGTCTAAGTCTGTGCAATAATTCTATTATTTAAATTGTGAAAGTTTACTGTATGCTACTAGGTATTGCAGCTTAGATACATGTTAAATAATGATATGAGCACTACATCCTCATGTGGACGCCAGAGTGAAAGAAATCAATGATCTGATAATTGACCTATGTGAAGACTTTAACCTACACTACATTCCACAATACACATCTTTCTTTCGTCAGAACCAGAATGTCAATCTAAGCCTCTACAACAGAGACAAAATTCATTTAAGTAGAAAGGGAATCTCTCAACTACTGAGAAATATTAACATGTAGGCCCCCATTTTCAGGCACTCATATAAATAGTACTGTCTCTGCTGTGGAGAAACTGGGCATATGACACAGGTATGCCATTATGGCAGATTGAGTGCTTCACATGCCATAAATTTGGACACAAAGACTGTTAATCAATGTATTATACACCTCTCCTTTGATAACTTGCACACAATAGGGTCCACAAACATAGACTGCACTATAAGCGAGGCACGAGTTTCTGAGGGTCCTCAAAAAATTGGAAAAAATCGCTTTGACATCGAGAAAACTATGGGGGAGAGTGGCATTAGGGAACTGGGCTGTTTATTGACTGAATCCTCGTTTTACAATCATGTCTATAAAATATTTAATAACGTGCTTTTTCTAATGAAGTTTTCTGTTATTCTGTTTAAATAACATTATTTTCAAAATGTACAACATATGAAAGATCGTTCCAGCTGGTTTCAACAACCATCACGTGTATGCAAAAAAAATCTGTGTATTACATCACTGCTTTTTGTTTGCCTGATGAGTCTTGTTCCCGTAGTGGTGTTTAATATTATCCTGCCAAATTGCGAGTCCACAGTGCAGGGAACTAGACTACTGTTGATACACCGCCAAACAAGATTCCTTTTTTTCAAAAACATGCAACATTTATTTTGTGAGACAATCATCTACGTTTAAACTTAATTTTTGTATTGATCAATTAGTACAGTATTGATGCCATGATTTCATTGTTATAAGGAAACTTCTTATCATCCTTGATGATATCTCTAAGTGCCAGTTCAAAAATTCTCAGAAAGTCGCTTGCGCACAATGGTCCGTATCTGAAATCAAGCTCTTTATTTTACAAAGTATTCATTTTGCATGGCTGCCTTGTTATTTTTTATCACAGTTATGAAAAAGTCAGTTAATTTAAGATAATTTTTGTTACATACACAGTAACATTTATAAGTGTTCAATTGATGAAATGAAGTGAGTTCACCTGACATACAACTGGGGCCGCTAGATTTTAAGTTTGTTGGATTTTCGTGCCTTTTAACATTTCTTTTATTCCACCTCCTTTATTTGATTCAAAAGACATAATTAATGTGATAATAATAAGGAGGCCAGCTTTTAATTCAGTGCGACAATACAAATGCTTCTGCAAGTCAGTTATCAAAACATGGTCGGCACTTAATTAGGTTCTCAGAGTAACGCTCATGGGTATAGCTGTTACGGTAGATTAAAGCATTTTATGTTTAATTTCAAGAGGACACGTTGCATTTATAATGATAACACTTAAAATGAACTAAAAGATAGAAGTAGAACACAAATTTCGATTGATAAAAAATTATTTAATTTGCATATGTGACATTTTCATTGAACAAAATTTCTTTACGTATCGTTAATTGCAGTGTACTAGGAACGTCTTTTGGAAATAAAATGTAAACAATTTTATGACCTGTTTTTGAATATAATATTTCATAGTTTTGATTAAAATTTCCATGTTTTTTCTTCTGTTTTCGACGATAAAACAAGCAATAAATCAAAGTTTCCATTACCAATTTTGATTGAGATTTTCTTCAAGTTCAATAAATTGGGGACAAATTTGGGGGTATCTTCTGGTATGATAAATGGGATCCACACCTGACCCCACGTTATAAGCAGGTTCACGAGTTATCAGGGCACGAGTTATCGAGGGAGTGGTGTACATGCTAGGAAGCTGGCAAAGAGGAGAATGCCAGTGCTTTATTTATAGCAAATCTAAATGTACCTAGTCAGACTCTTGATTCTAACTAGCCAATGGTCACTTTTCTATTTGCAAAAGTTTACAGATTTTCAGGGTCTGTGTGTGATTTTGAAGATGCTAATATATATTTACATTTAAATATGGAAATAGGATGTCAGAATGATAAAAAGAGTATGAAGACAATCTCAGTCAGTTCCATGTTGCATGATGACATACATATAATTGAAATGAAACTAAATACAAAAAGGTTTTAACATAGGTCACTTAAATGTACAAGGTATAGTGGGATAAATAATATATATGTTTTAGGACTCACTGAAACCAAGTTAAATGCAAACCACAATAATAGTCTATTTCACTGTCAAGGCTACAGTAAACCATTATACAGGGACAGAGAGACAGCTGGGGGAGGTCTTATTGTATACATTAGGGAAGATGTAAATGCAGAAAGGCGACTTGACTTGGAGTCACATGAAATTGAGAGTTTCTGGGTGGAAATCTTTCAAAATAATGCAAAATCATTCCAGTTGGTTTCATTTATAGGCCACCTTCCTCCAAAGCAATTTGGAGTAATAACTTTTTGAAACAAATAGATGTTCTTGCACAGGAGAAACATGTATACTTGGCGATATAAATAAGGACCTTATCAGTACTCAAATAAGGAACAACTGGATGGAATTTTTTTAATCATTAGGCCTAGTCCAGCTGGTAAATGAGCTTACAAGGGTAACAGAAAATCAAGCACTCTTATTGATCACTTTTATACCAACCTACCAGATAATGTGGCTTATGTTAATGTACCAAATGTTGCTCTTAGTGACCATTATCCTACTTTTTTGACAAGAAAGGTTAAATGCAAGAAAAATAAGAAAAATACACACAAAACTATCACTTACAGATCATTAAAATTTCTTTTTAATAAAAACAATTTCTCAATGACTGGTATAAAGTTCCATGGAATATGATCCAAAATGTGGATGACATAGATGAAGCTCTGAGGGTGTAGACTGACTTACTTATGGATGTAGTCTCTAAGCATGCACCTCTGAAAGTACATCGAGTAAAGAATGAAATCCAACCTAATTGGCTTACTAGTTAAATCCTAGACACTATGAAAACACGAGACCAATTCAAGGCTATAGGAAACTATGCACTAATATAAAGTATGGAGAAATATAATAACAAGCATGATTAAAAAAGTTTTTAAAAAAACTTATTATCAATCATTGTTTGAAAACAAAAAGAGCAACACAAACTCCATTTGGAAAGTCTTCAGTGAACTCACTGGAGGAACACATAAAGATCAGACAAATAAAACTTACTCACTTCTGGTAAATGACGCCATAGTCACTGATGACACTAATATTGCATTGTTTCGCCAACATTACCACAAAGTTGAAAGAACCAGCAATAGAAAACAACTTTACTGAACAGAAAAAGTTATGCAGCATCAAAATCTCTAAGGAGGTATGTTTCTCTATCCCACCAGTATCAAAACACTTCATTAAAAATGTCTCACTGAACTTGATACCAGGAAAGCTACAAGATTTGATCAGATTGGTCCACAACTCATTAAATCTTCTGCCTCTGCTATTTCAGATAGCATAACATTCATAATCAATTTAAGTATTGCAACCTTATCTGTCCCCAAAATATAGAAAACTGAAAAAGTAACTCCTATTCACAAATCTGGTTCTAAGGATGATAGTGATAACTACAGGCCAATCTCAATACTAGCAAACTTGTCAAAATTGGAAAAAATGTTCATGGCTCATTCATGTCATATTTAACCAAACACTTGCTGCTACACCATAATCAATCAGGCTTTAAACAGAAACATTCATTTGAGACTGCCTTGATCTCCCTAACTGATAAATGGTTTCATGCAAGCTAGAATAATAGGATCTGTTTTTGCAAATTTCAGAAAAGCATTTCACATGGTGGATCATGAAATCCTTTTGAAGAAACTGAAAATCTGCCAGTGTGATGAAAGCACAGTTAGATGGTTTACTTCATACTTAAGTGAGAGAACACAACATGATTATATATTAAATAATGTTCTGTCTGAACCTGGAACAGTTAGATATGGAGTACCACAGGGCTCAATTCTAGGTCCATTACAGTTTAATTTATTTATTAATGACCTGCCACTTTTACTAAGGGACTCGATGTCATCTACAGATCTCTATGCAGATGACACAACATTGTCAGACACCCAAAACACAAAACATGAACTCAGCATTTCTTTACAGAATGCCCTAAACAAACTGGACAACTGGTGCACATGCATTGGTATGGTGGTGAATACTGGTAAAACAAATATATTACTTATCTCAACACGGCGATAAAGGACGAATCTTGATAGTGATGAACTACATCTGACATGGAAGGATAAAAAAATTTAAATAGTCTATCATGATAGACTCGTTTTATCATTGAAAACAGTATCTCTTAGGACCTGGAAATTTTAATCAACACTATGAAATATAATTTAAAAATAGGTCATACATTTTTTTACATTTTCTTTCCAAACGACATTCTTAGTACACTGTAGTTAAAAATATGTAAGGAAATTTCGATAAATGAAAATGTCACTTACACTGAGTGGAGGCAGTACTTTAATAAATAAATACAAATTAAATAATTTTTTGATCAGTTGAAATTTGTGTTCTAGTTCTATCTTTTAGTTCATTTTAAGTGTAATCATCATAATTGCAACGTGTCCTCTTGTAATTAAACAGCTATGTCCACGAGCGTTACTCTGAGAACCTAATTAAGTGCCAAATGTGTTTTGATAGCTGACTTGCAGAAGTATTTGTTGTATTGTTGCACTGAATTAAAAGCTGGCCTCCTATGTATTATCACGTTAATTATGTCTTTTTAATTAAATAAAGGAGGTGGAATAAAAGAAAAGTTAAAAGGCGCAAAAATCCTACAAACCCAAAATCTAGCAGCCCCAGTTGTATGTCAGGTGAACTCACTCCATTTGATCAATCGAACAATTATAAATGTTATTGTGTATGTAACATAAACCTGCTTAAATTAACCGACTCTTTCATAACTGTGATCAAAGATAACAAGGCAGCCAAGCAAAATGGATACCTCTTAAAAAAAAAGAACTTAATTTCACAGATATGGACCATTGTGGGCAAGCGAGTTTCTGAGAATTGGCACTTAGAGATATCCTCCTGGATGAAAAGAAGTTACATTTTTACTTCCAATGAAATAATGACATCAGTATTGTACTAATTGAACAATACAACAATTGAGTTTCGACGTAGACGATTGTCTCACAAAATAAATGTCATGCGCTTTTGTAAAAAGAGGAATCTTGTTTGGTGGTGTATCAACAGTTAGTCTAGTTTCCTGCTGTGTGGACTCCCAATTTTGCAGGATACTATTAAACACCACTACGGGAACCAAACTCATTAAAAAAAAAAAAAAAAGCAGTGACATTATACACGGATTTTTTGCGTACATGTGATGGTAGTTGAAACCAGTTGGAACAATCTTTAATATGTTGGACATTTTGAAAATTAATGTTATTTAAACAGAATAGTGAACAACTTCATTAGAAAAAACATGTTATAAAATTTTTTTGTTGACATGATTGTAAAATGAGGTTTCAGTCATTAAACAGCCTTTCCTAACACTGCTCCCCCCCACCACGGTTTTCTCAATGTCAAAGTGATTTTTTAAAATTGTTGGAGGTCCCTCATTAACTCGTGCCTCTCTTATAGTGCGCTTTATGTTTGTGGACCCTGTTGTGTGCAAGTTTTCGAGGGAAAGTTGTATTATTATTATACTAATTACCAATGCACATCAGAAATAATGCAATAGGAAAGTTTTTAATGAATAGTCAATGTATTTCAAAATACTCTATCAGTAAACAGATCAGCTGTTTCAGTTCTGGCTAATCACTAATTAGGTCAGGCTGGCGCATTCTAGAACTCACATCCTTGTTGGATCACATGATGTATACTTACATTTATAGTTTGATTCAAACTTGGAACTTATGAATGAATTAATCATTTTACGCATTTGATACATGACTTCTTACAGTGCAAACTATATAACTATATGATCATAGCATTGTAGCATTAAAAATGTCATTAACTAAATGATCCCTATATAAATTATTGTTATGAAAATAATACACATAAAATAGATACACATATCACCATATTTATGGTGTGTCTCATAAGGTCACACTATACTTTGACATAATAATTCTCTTCATTTAGTTGTCTTATAGTTTCTTTTATGTAATCATTAGTGTTCATGATTACAATATCAGAGCCTTTATTTGGCTTTTTTTTAAAGGACAATACTGTTGCCATGGATCTGTTATTTACTTAATCACATGCCAGTTCTGCAGTAAATAAATCATGTGTGAGACTTAAAGTGAATTACAAGTGAAAATAAAAGAACACCTTTGGGATTGCTGATATAAGAAGGAGACCCTAGTGTCTAAACACTTTAATCATTCTGACCAGAGCATAAACTGTGTTCAGTATCAGATACTAAAAATCATCCAATCTGATCCAGAGCTAACTAGTAGCATCATTAAAATGGAAAGATTGAGAACTTTATTAAGGTGGCACTTTACAGTTTTTATTTTATTAGGGTTAGATATTTTTTAAAGAAAAAGAATTTCTCAGGTTTTCCTCAGTGGCTATTTAATAAAGACCTTATATATCATAGTTATTGTTAAAATAATTTTAATCCCTTTATTTTGGTGTATTAGAGATATAATAAAAGTATACAGTTTGGCCTTGTTTCAGATTCCAGCTGTTCAAAAACTGATAGAACTTTTTACATATTTTGTAATTCCTTCATTGCACATTCAGAAGCTGCTATTGCCTGATCTGGCAAATTATCTTGTCCCTCTCTTAATAACTGATAAAGATAGTGTATTTTACACAAATTTAGGCCGATTTTTTTAGCATTGAGGAACAACCAGTTTGGTTTAAGCTCTTTGTTTAGATCATGTCCACAAGTAAAATACCCAAATAAATTTCAGTCAGAGGTTTTTCTTTCTTAAGCATTTGTGGCTTTTCTTTATCTTTAAAGTTTCAGAACTTAAATTTTAATTGTCTGATGCTATTGTTGCCAGTATTGTGCTGATGTACTGTTAAATTATATTATGTATATTTGATTTATATTGTCTGCTTGACTTTTTTGAATGAGGGTAGTGGATAGAATTTGTGCATACCTAACTTTTGTCTAGTTATTAAGTGGTAATCTAGATGTTCACTAGAATTTGAGTTCAAGGCCTAATATTGCTTACATGTTAGTGGAATTTACCATTAGTTTTCTGTTGTGTCGTATGTCAGGTAAAATACTATAAATAGGGGAAAGGTAAACAAATTTAATTGATAGTTCACTTTTTAAGATCAGTCTTTGGAATCATTTACAGTTGTATTCAGATATAATTTGAGAGAAATTATTTGTCAAGCTTGAATTTTGGGGAGAAGTGAGAGCTCAACAGGGAGAAGTGGACATGATAGATAGATAGATATAAAGTGCGTTCTCTTATTTGAATTGTGCCCTCTATATCCCAGTTTTCATATTTGTATTTAAGCAATACTTTATTTTCAAGTAGAAAATTTTCTGAGCTTTTTTTAGTCATTTGACTCTAAAAGAGAATAACAGAAACTACATTGTAACAAATTTTAACTAGGTAACCAGATTATGTGTACATTATTGTAATTGCAAGTTAGTAAAAATGCTTCATCAACTCTGGTAATCAACTTTTTATATAAAGATTTCTAAATGTGTTTGAAACAACCTCTGTATGATGTACATGAGGGCAAATGCACACGGGTCGTCAGATCACACTGTTTTTCCTCATTTCTTTGTTGTGGATAAAACATCACCGTAACTGTTCATACATAGCACACTAAGATGCATAAAATTACAGACATGGCTCTTTTATAGTTGGTATATCAACTAAGTAAACCCTTCTTTCCAACCGAATCAACACAGATGATAGTGCATCTATTTTTAGAAGGAGGGTTTTTCATAATTTAGTCACTTTATCTAGCTTCATTGCAGTCCATTGATAGGATTGCAAATTTATGGCTTATTTTTTTCTCTACATGTATTAATTTTAGGCATTGATTAAATATTATCTGCTTAGCAGCTTTTTTCCATATTTTTGCAAATATGAGTAAAGTCTGAAAATGACTTTGACCGTAACATTGTCCCATATGTTTCTGACCTATATACTTGCAGTTTAAAGTTAAATATTAAATAGCATAATACCTGAGCTTTGCATTCCTTGTATATTTTTTGAATATATTTGCAAAATTTACAAATTGATGATGATTTACAAATTTACAATGATTTACAAAAACAGAAAATCTAATAAACTGGCACTTCCCAGACATAGCAGTGCCTGCCAACATTTCCCGGCCACTGGTACACTTACAGTTTAAAACTAATTTTATGAAGAAATAGTGTATAAGAGGCAGTTAAAATATCCAGATCACTGATTCTATTCTTAAAACACAAATTGCTTTTTACATACTATTGTTAAAGTTTTGAAACACAAGTGTGTCTGTTTTTATCATCAAAGGATAACATGCATAAATCAGGTACAGAATGGGGCCTAGTTGCTGACTTATTTTGGAAATGGTTAATGGACACTGCTATCAAAACACATGCCTGTGAATGTGGAAGAGTTTGTTTATCAGCATAATTGATATCAAAACTAGGCCTAGCTAGTGATGGCTTGATGAATATGTTTTGCTACAACTATTGAACTACCCGGCTAAGCCGAGGGGTCATCTCAGAAGGTATGGTTAGTCAATGTTCCTCTATAAAATAACAGGGCAAAGTTGTTTTCTCTTTCCTTACAGAAGAAGGCAAAGTTTACATTTTCTGGGCAACTTAGTAGCCCACATCATCTGGTAGCATGATCCCTGATACCTAGTCAGTGTGTACAACCACTATACTGAAAATTATTCTTGTACAAAAAGTAAACTTTCATGGGATATCAGAATACTGACTTTATGGACAATTTTTGTGTAAGTTAGGTAGTTCAACTGCCAGAGTAATGTACTGTACAGCAGTAAAACAAGCTCTAGGGGCCACTGTTAAGTTGCATAAGCTGAAACTGAATCAGAATTCAGAAAAAGACTTTCCTTCAGTTAGATTATTTTTCACAACATAAATTTGGCTCTGTAGTCAACATTATAGCCTGCTTCTAGTTTTAATTACTTTGGTTGACACAAATGATTTATTTTACCAACACTGAAATGATACACAATCCAAAGTATTGTGGATTTATTATGTTATTTTCATGGGTTAACAATTTTCATAGATGTTGGTTTTGCTAGAAAACATTAATTAAAATAATTAATAAACAATGATCCTTCTGTTCTAAACAAGTAAAACTATATAAAAAAAACTTCACCTATACAAGAATTTTAGTTTTGATCAAAACGTTATTTTTTCATAAAACCACAGCTATCAGAATCCAGTATGACTGAGAATCAATGAGACTGTTTTTAAAGGCTCTTCACTTTTGTTTCAATCAGAAAACCCAACAGGTTGACACAGAAATAAAGAAGCAGAGAGCTGTATTCAAACTGGCCACAAGATTAGTACAGGCAGCTAAGAACTCTCGTCTGGACGAGGTAGGCCTTCGGCAGTACCTCACCAGTCTAAAGAAGCAGTATCAGAGAGAGATTAGTACAGCAGAAGAATGACTTTATGATGTGAATTAATGTTTTGCTAGACTGGAAAATTAGACCATTTAAAGAGTTAATTTTATTGCTATTTCAAGCATAGATTTTTATTCTTGGTTATTCTCTTTTGGTTGAAATAAAAAACAAACTAATGTGCTGAGACTTTTTTTGTCACTTGGCTGAAAACTAAACTTATGGTATTGCCAACCATTCATTGGTACCCATAATGATGCATCATGGTACATACATTCATCATCATGCATAGTACAGCATCCTAATAAGGAAATGAGGACTCACAAAATTACTTCATTATATTAATAGTTTTCATTATAATACAAATATTACACTTTATTGAGTATGTAAATTCACTTCATACTAATGGTGTTTGAATTCATGCTAAATGTATTAGCTATATGAACTTAAAAAATATTTTTATTATTTTCAAAAACTGCAGTGCTGCTGCTAGGGTAGGGGAATGCAGGATTTCCACATTTTTCATAACCTTGTCACAAATTAAACCTCAGGTCTGGTACCAAAAATGCTTTTAGTTTAAATATGTTGCATTTCCCGTGATCTTATATGTAATGCAACTCATATGTATTGGAGGTTTGCATGCATGTGGCTCCAAAACTTCATCTTGTGCACATTATCAAGGACATAACTACTCTTGCCACCATCATGATTTATAATATGTAATTTTATAGGTAGGAATCCAAGGTGTTCCAATATTCCAGCAGTCTGATTGGATGAAGAAGACAAAACGCAGTTATCCCATTCACTTGTGTTTATGCCTGCTGTTTATTTATTGAAAAATGGCAGACAGTCAAAAGCCATTTTTTGCATTCTTTTTATGGAAGACATTACAAAGAATAATTTCTAGAAAGATTAATATTCAAACTCTTTCTGAAGAAGAATGCTTATTCTTTGCCAAATCAGGCATCTAGATCTGCGACCGTGGAAGAAAGTTGCAATACTTAAGACAGTAGAGACTGTGCTGTCATTAAAAAAGTGAAATATGATCATGTGCTTGAAGCAAAAGAATATTAGAAATGGCCATTACTGAGAAATGATTAAGAAATGATGAGTGATGCATGCATCAAGCAAATCAAGAATAATACATTTAAAACAGGATATACAATTTATTGAACTATTATTGTGTAAAAGTAAGTAGAAATTTAGATAATATCATATATCTAAGTAAGCACGATGTCACAGAGATGAGCATTGAGCAGGGAAGGCACTTTTAAGATGGGGTACTGTGATATTGGTATATCATCCTGGCTGGGTCAACACAGAAATTTTTGAGTCTATGAAAAGACAAAATCACTGGAAATCTGTTGGTAATGAAGATGAATACAAAATCTGTAAAGAAAATGATTAAACAAGCAAAGAGAAATCACTACCAAAAAAATTATTGATGACAAAAAAAGGAATTCTAAGCAGGAAAGTACAAAAATAAGAGATATATCATCCCTAATTAAAATGACGGAAACCATGTTTATGATCCATATGACATTGCAGATATTTTCAGTGAATTTTGTGTAAACATTGCCTCCAAAATTACAGATCATAAGTTAGTTTCTGAACTTAAAGAGTTTCTGTTCCACAAAACATCCAAATGATACTAAATTTAAATCCTGGAAGTAAGTTCTGATTTTGTTTTGAATGACCTAATTTGATGTTTTGAGTTTGTTTTTAATTACCTCCATAGATGTTTCTAAATCTACAGGACCTGACATGATAGGTCCATGACTTCTTAAGGCAGCTGCATCAACTACTGTTTTCAATTACCTCCATGGCTATTTCTAAATCTACAAGACTTGACATGATAGGTCCAAGACTTCTTAAGGCAACTGCATCAGCTATTGCTGATAGTATTACCTTTTTATGTAATCGCAGTTTGAGAACAAGTAAATATCCCCAATCTTGGAAAACAGCCAAAGTTACACCACTACTGAAACCTGGATCACAGGAGGTAAATAACTATAGACCAATATCAATTCTTCCGTTCCTTTTCAAATCACCAGAATATGAACTATCTCATTGATCCAATCTATAACATGAAAATCAATAAGGCTTTTAAAAAGATCATTATTGTGAAACTGCACTTATCTCTATGTCTGAAAGCCTTAATGAAGGAAAGTTAATTGATACTGTAATGATGTATTTTGAAAGGCTTTCGACCTAGTAGTTCATGAAATTCTCCTTGAAAGATTACAAATATATCAATGTAGTGAAGGTATGCCTAAGTGGTTCACATCCTGCTTGAGCAACTGATCTCAACAGGTAAAAGTATATGGACACCTATCTGAAACTAAAATGATAAGTTGTTGAGTGCAACAAGGTTCTATCTTCAGGCCCATGTTATTTATTCAGTTCATAAATGACCAATCCTTACAAATAGGAGATGCAGTCTCATCAACTGACATGTATGCTGATGACAACTTTTTCTGATGCTCAAAGCAACCAAACCAAAGTTGTAAAAAAAACATTTAAAATTGGTCTCAACAAGCCTCAAATATGGTATAAGGTAAATGGTATGCCGGTAATCTTCAGTATGGACAAAACAAAATTCTTGTTGATAACTAAAAAGCAGAAAAGAGCAAGATTGCAAACTGATATGCTGCATGTTCTGTATGATACATTGATCTAAAAATGACATGTTTAGATAAAATTTTTAGAATATTTGTAGATAGAATTCTTGGAATATTTGTAGATAATAACTCAAAATTATCTCATCATATATTGTCTCATCATAAATATTATATTTTAAAGAAAATAAACTTGGTATCTTTGGCTCGTAAGGAAAATCAAGGCCTTCATACCATTACATTACAAACCTACTTTTTTACAAAGGTTACATTCAGCCACATCTTGACTACTGTAATGTAATTTGCGGAACATAACTGCTACAAATATGAGAAAGATTTCCAGACTCCAGGAAAGGGCTTGTAAAATAATCCTTGATCAGCAAACAGAAAATGTTCAAACTGCAATGCTTACATTCAAAGTATTACCAACACGTGAAAGAATATTTGTGAGAAAGGCCAAAATAAGGTACGAGATGTTTACAAAATCTTCCCCCACTTACCAAAATACCACTTTTCTGGGTTGAGAATATACTGGTACCCCAAAATTAAGATCATTAAAAGGTCAAAATTTCAGAGTGCCCAGGCCAAAAAGGGAGCTATTCAAAAACAGCTTTCAATTTTCAGGTGTGCTTATTTTTGGAATAACATTCCACATCATAATAAATCGGCTCCAATCAGCTCTTTTCCACAATAAGTGTATTAGATGGATGAAATCATTTTTTTTTTAATGGTGTAATAAAGTACTTGTTACACTGCCCATCTACTATGCTTGATTTTCATTTCTGCAGCATTGTGGCATTTATTTGAATAGTTGTTTATATACTGTGAATTTGTTTGTGTGTGCTTTTACTTGTTTAGGCTCTTACAATACGTAACAAGGAAAAAGTGAAGACATCAAGCATTATAAAATTTAACAAGTAATTTATTTCCCTAGAAAAACAAGTTAAAAATGATAAAAGGAACTTATAGTTTTATGAATCAAATTCATTAATAATCCAAGAATTAAAAAAAGAAGTCCTAGAAGCAAACGTTCATGAAACTGAGTTTGTATCCCAATGAAATCCAAAATGGAATTTGATTGTGTATGTTGTGGTCAGCATCGTACTGATGTGTCAACAGTTCTTTGTGGAAAAAATATCTTGCTATGATTTAAAAGAAACATGAAACATGTTAAGTCTGTGATGTTATTTAGAAATTATATTAATTAGGTTGTGATAAAATAACAAATAAAAAAATATTCAGCTCAAAAGAAAAATACAACCACCCACCCCCACCCAATTTTTATTAAATGGCCAGTATCTTATAGTATGTAAATTTGCTATATTTATGTTGTTTGTTGTATAAGCCGAGATATAAAAACTGTAAATAAATTACGATGATTAAGCGTAGACTATGGCTGATACTGTGAACGAATTCCTGCTGAACTACTTTGTAAGGCGTTTTTAAAAACGTCAAATGCAGGCGCTATGCAATCTCTCGTTGATAATACAATGATATGACGGCTAGGCTATCAAAGTTAACATCTGGAGAAAAGAAAATGAATTTTGACCTGAACTTTTTAGACACTGAAGGAAAAAAAAAAAGAAACAATCAATCTGATCACGCGAATGGAACCAGCTCTATCAACAATGTTACAAATCGGACATCAAACAAGGATTTTACTGAGATAGATACTGCTGTCAGTGAGTTTATTACAAGACAGGAAAAGAAAAATATAAAGGTTACAACGGCAAGAAATATGTCAAAAATGTCCAAATGTGACTTTAGGGGAATCAAAAGAGAAGTCAAATCAATAGAAAACATTATCTCCTATCATTTAAATGAATTGCCAAAATTCTTGTCGGTTAGAAAACCTGACAGTTCAGAGTAGAGATGTGCGGTATTACCGATATATCAGTTTATCGCGGCTTTTTGCCCGGTGGTACGTGCCACGGTAGTTTTTCACTGTGTCGGAATGTTAGTAGTTACTGTCATTAAGGAATGTACGGAGATTCCCAAGGAATCTTGTTACTAATTTAATGATATTAAAAGCGTGTTTTCATTATTTATGAAAAAGCCAGAATAATTCAAACGATATGTTTTCGAAAAACAGTTGTATCTGTCACAAAAATAAATGTGAATATTACAAATATAGTTATATGTGCGACTCTTGAATCACATATTTGTCACGTATCACGTATGCCGATGAGGTTGCCAAACGGAGTGTTGTGAAACAATTTCTAACCAAATGCAGCTTTCGAAAAAAAACAAAAGAATTCGGATAAACAAAAAAGCAAAACACCCCTGAGACTGCGAATCATCTTACGATTTTCAAGAGTGCACTTGTTTTCTGTCTGAACTTTACGTCATTTCTCAAGTCCACTGAATATTTTCTCCTTTGTTATGCATTTTATTTTTTACTAACATTCTCTGATAAATATTATTCGCGAGCGTTGGCATCCAACTCCAAGTTTTCCTGCCAATTATATCAATAGTGTAGCTAGAAAACTGTAGACTTCGGTATCAACACTTCCAATTTTATATATAAGCCTTGAGACTCGGTTGCACGTGGACAGAGGTAATATATAATGATGGTCGGTAGAGATTAGTGACTTGGACCACTCGGATACCTGATAAAAATTATCATTATTTTTACGACCCATTTTATATTTTCAAAGAAATATGAATCCAGTGTCCTCGGCTGTTTCAAGTTCTCCACTTTTTTTTTTTTTAATAATGATGCAAATTATAACTTGATTTGGCCTGATCGAAGGGGGCAGGCACACATAATATTGGGGGATGGTGGGATTTTTATCGTTTATTTGCTGCTTTTTTGTCAACTAATATAACGGGTATGCTTAGATGTTTTACATAAAATTTCAGAACAAAAACATTTGTTTTTAATTATTGGGACCGGGAATTTTTTGTATACATCTCTCCCCAACACCTTTGAACCTTTATTCTCCAAAAACTTAAATGGTCGGTTCGTTACGTGACCTTGTTATGTGGCGTGCTCGGCAAGTCGATTGCTTGAACTTCAGGTTCCATTCTATTTCCGTTAACTTAAATTAGGCAAGTCAATCTATTGTTGGATTGATTTTGGTTTTGGAATATTTAGTTAAGTGGCTGCATCAGCGGCAAATAATCTGATTTGATACTAGCTTCCTCCTAGTTCCCATGTTTACCTGTTCAAACTGTTGTGTAGTGTTAATAATTTATGGCTGCTCAACTTCAATCCTTGTAGTATGACATTAAGTTCGATGACAGGGATTTTCCGGTGTTATAATTGTATTTTTAGCACATTTTGATCTGATCAGAATTAATACTGAAATTTGTATTTATAGAGAGTCATGATATTGACTAAACCTATTCCCAATAATTTCAAGGAATTTCTTTCGAGTCATAATAATATAGGCTTTATTTTCTGTGTATCAATCGATGAAAATACTGACGGAATATATGATGCTTCATGGACATAACCTTAGGCTGTTTTTCTTTTACTGAAAGACACTTCAGTGTGATTGGGGTGGGTGGGGAATGACTTGAAACTTTAAAAATAATTCATGAAATAATTATAAGCGATTTGATCGTATCCGACTCTTCTACATCATCTGGATTCTAAATTGCACAACCTAATCGACCCACAGCAATACTCTAAGTTAAAAGCAAAACACAAACTCCGGACGTCCGAACTAAAGGGGATACTACTGTACATTCCTACATTAATCACAGAGAAGCCTTCCATAACCTCGTGTCCTTATCAAATGCCTGAATGCTAAAATTTCATATTATTTATGCTCGCGCAAAGCGCGCTCGGAAATGTGAAAAGGTCAGACTAAGAGAGGGCATCAAATGTTCTTTCTGATAAGGATCATTCCGTTCGTTTTTAAGCAGATACCATAGATTCTAATCTTCATAAGCAGTATCCTGCAACCTATCTGAGCGTACACTAATCCCAGTGGTTCGTATTCGGATAAATACGGTAAGACCCGTGTAAGCCTTCAGATTTACCAATATTTTCAAAAGTCATATATTGTACTAAAGTAAAATTTAGAATTACACACGTAGCTTGATTATCTGTCTTCATGTGGTCTTACATACAATTTTATACGTTCAGCACCCAATCTGTTTGGTGTATATTGGTATTTCTCTATAATATCTTATTTACACATGTTGGCCTACGTTGATTTCGATCGTAGCAATCCAGAGTGATGGTTACTTAGATGAGATTAATTATTGAGTTAATTTGCATGTGTGTCTGCTACTCTCGAATGCATATCCCAGCGACATAGTAGCATCATCTTTTGGTAGTGCGTACATGGTTGAAATGATGTAAGGGTTGGTGCGTGCAGGCAAGAAGATGGGTGCCGTAACCCTCAGACCCGAGTTCAAATCATTCGTAGAGTACCATAAGCAAGAACAGAATGGGTTTGATAAGAGTCTTGTTTACACATTATTTGTAATCCATGAACCGTGCTAGTTGGTGATGACTTTGCCCATCTTATGACTGAAAAGTGATCTTCATGCAATGAACAATACAGCATCATCCAAGCATCGTATTCATTGAATATGAACTCGTGTTTTCGGACTAACACATCACTCCCAAGGCCATGCAGTATTAATAAGGAAAAAAATCGTTCATATCTTCCCCTGCAAATGAAGTAACCTATAAATATTCAACTTAGATAAAATATAATCTTAATTACTTCTTCACCCGATAAGAATAAACAATCAACATTTTGTATACACAACCAATCCGAAAAGGTAATCTATCTGTATGGTATAAAACAATTTGCAGAACATTTACATGGCAGATAACAAGGTTTTATTCTTTTATAAAATGTAAACGTGATCCAAATGTGCCGTTTGAATAAATTATGGATTCGGGCTTTGTTCAAAGCAACGTAAAAACTAGCAGCAATATGATTTGTTAAATTCAACAAACAGTGTATGTTCTGCCTCTGGTAGCCTTTACTGTGCTGTTCTTTCGGTAACAACAATGCCGACGGTTATCGGCGGAGTAAATCGATACTGTAGCATTTACAACTGGAGGAGTAATAGCTATCAGTTTGGCGTTTGCACTGAACAAATATCCGTTCAAATTATTTATCCCTTAAGGAACGTATCAGACACGATTTAAACACTACAGAATTACCAGGGGAAGAAAGAAAAAACAACTGAAGATTTCAGTGAAAACAAGGCCAAGACGCTTCACTACTTGAACCTGGATGATGCTTTCAAACAATATGCATCACCTTATAATAATGGTGATGGTAGACATAACTTAAATGATAAGATAAAACTTGAAAAAGAAAGACAGCCTAAAACGAATACTATTTGCCAACGTGTGTGTATGTGTGTGATTTGGATTTTTAACGTAAATATAACAATTTTTCAGTATCGCTACGATGTCTGCAATGTGGCAGTTTATAGCGATGTCTAGCATTGGGGCATTATGCCGCAGACGTGTAACATCATGTCCCAACCAGTCACATTATCCTGACACCAGGCCGACCAGTTCTAACATTTTGTTCCCTTGTATTTGGCGAGCAGTTTGTGACTATTTTAAAGATGCTTATGTATTTGTAGTAATACTTCCCAAATCACAACTACGAAAAACATCCCCATTATGAAAGACTGACTTTGAAAATAACATTTAGCGACGTGTCATTCGAATAACTGCACCTTTACCTTTTGAAGTTATTCCTGTAAAAAAAACAATTAAGGCAACACGCGGAAATCGTTGAATTTCCATAGCCTCAAACTACTAATTAAGTTGCTTTTTGAACTGACACATTACTAAATTGTTGTGACGTCAGTGAAGTTATTATGACGTAAGAAAACAACGGGTGTAAAGGAAGTTCAAAATGGACACTATTTGTCTACGAGTTATTTTCTAATATGCAACGGAAAAGGCAGAAGATGTTCCGATTGTAATGCTGTGGTGTTTGAAGATGTGTTTGTGTTATGCATGGAATAATACCGTCTGTTATGAATGAGTAAGAGTACTTTTGTGAAAATGGGCCCTGAGCCATTGTTGACGAGAGCGATGATAGTTTACTTTGGGCCAATTGCTTTTTTTATCTTATGATCGATCATTTTGATTTCAAACAGATTCGAGTGCAATTAAGTGGACATGACGTTGACACAAATACCTCTGTGCTTCCTTTCTTCAGTAGAGATTAATGCAACTGAGCTGTCGCTGCTGTTTCTTCAACGTAATGGGAAAGGCAAAGAGGAATTTAATTTGAGCTTGACATACTATTTGTGTAATATATCCAAGTTTTAGCTGGTGCTAACTTATCGAGGAATAACGACACTGACAACTTAGGTTCTTTTTAGTGCGCCTAGACTTTTACAATCTCTTTTCATATTATATCTGTCGAAATGTAATAATGTATAAGCGACCTAACAAATTTCAGTATTGCCAATAACGGTTTTCGTCGATGGAAAGGTGAAAGCTGTTTTCTTTTATGACCGATAGGACTGACAATGGAGGAATCAATGTCTGGATATCAAGAAAAGTACAGTCAATGGTAAGTAAAGTAAAGTCGACGTAATCATGAAAAGGGTGAAACATGTAAATGACTTTTGAGAAGTAAATCAAATTCTAATCTAGATTCAACGAAATCTTAACGCAAACTCTTTCAAGTCAAAGCAAAACGTTTTTTTTTTTTTTTTTTAAACCAGGCACCATTATTACTCCCTATCACAATATTTCCTTCTCAGGTTGAGTTTTGAGCATCTGTCCCTCTGCTTGGTTAGCAACAATTTTTTTTTCCAAAGAATTTTCAGCATACATTTGAAATTTGAATATAGCCATAAAATCTTTAATTTTCCTTTAAGGACTGTCGCCTTATCTTTAAGGAAATTTGGAGAATCTCTTCAAATTGTTTTTTTTTTTTAAATCTAAGGCGGTTGACGTTTACGATCGAAGGCATTTTATTTGCAGTTAAAAGCAGCAATATGCCTGTTCCATTTCTTACAAATATTACATCAGGAGAAAAATTACCTTATGAAATACAACGACCACTACTTGTTTGTATGTGCTCCTTTTACTGTGTGTCGCTGGACAACTAAACAAATACACCTACTTTGATAGTAGGAACAAGGTTTGGTGCCCAAGTAATCGAGAAAAAGATTTTATTTTTTTAAAAACTACATTTCCCCTCCCCAACAAAAAACCAACACCCTTTGATGAATGTCCCGCAGGCGACTCTTCAGACTGTACATACTTAAAAAATCCTGAACTTTATTCAAGACCATGTATAACTAACACCAATATGCGTTCTTAGTTAAGTTACAACGGACAGTGACAACTAAATAGCTTGCTTAAGTTTAAATACGAACAATCATACAAATGAAAATTAGATAAGTTGAACTAAAAAAGAATGAAAATAAAAGAAAGACAACACACTAATCTATTTCTTCAGAATCGTATTGCTTCCGTTTATAACTTAGTTCAATCCTGACTTTAACTGGTTTTCTTAATGCTGAAGCTCTCACGACGATATTTCATCTTTTGGGAGCACATACCCAGTATGAAAAGGTAAGACGATTTATGATATTTTGCCACACAAAAAATTTAAAAACATAAGTGGGAGAAAAACTGTATCGCCATCTGTATCTTTTTTCATTTTGCATGAAAACAATATTCAGTTGGATAAATACAACATTTAAACTATTATGCTCTATTTTTAAAAAGTCGCCGTCTCAAAACTGTTGTAAATTTCGGTTATTTTACCGATGTAGTGGTAACATATCCGTTAATTACACTGGCATAGAACGGCGATATATATATATATATATATATATATATATATATATATATATATATATATATATATATATATATATATCACTCATGATATTTTGGATAGTCACTCGTGGTTTCGATACTCGTAAAGGTACAGTTTCCACATCACTCATTAAAATTTGTTTTTTTATATCTACTCCAAAAACTTAGACATGCTCTATTTTATAATATTATATATCAACAACCACATTTGTGTTTCTGTGTATAACACCTGCCAAACAAGAGGTCGTGTTCCAATTTTTTTTATATAAAAAACACCTTTTTGTATTTTCTTCTTCACACTTTCTTTTTAACTCACTCATCCCAATTTTTTTATTTATATTTTTTAATACTTCTTTGAATCTTGGAGCGTTCTTTTGTCACGCGCGTCCTGGGACGCGCAACGCTAAGCCATTCACCTACTGGATCATGTATATTATTGCGGAATAGAAACTAAGCGAATTGACCTACCAGCAAGAGGTAATTAAAATATCTTAATATATTTCAAGTTGATCTAAGTCATTATTTTGCTTTAGTAACAGCACCACCGACCATAAACTCTCTCTCTCTCTCTCTCTCTCTCTCTCTCTCTGAAAACAATCGACATCAGAAGACAGTTGTGCAATTTGTTTTATGGTCAGAACTGTATAAAGTAAATGGTTACAAACTACTTAATGACTGTTAATGAAAAATATCGACGAATGAGCAGAACAAATTTTTAAATACATACAAGGTCAAAGATAGGTCACAAATCAATACATTGCTATTTTTGAAGCTCTGATCGCTATCGCGAGGAATGTATCTCACACCGGACACGATCGTTCGCTCGTGAGCGGTCGGTATGAAATTCAAAAATGTATTATGTGTTGGAACAACTACGAAATATGTATAGCCTAGTAAGAAACCGTTGTCATTAAACCAAGTCAGGGTAACGACGTTCTGAAATCAGATGGGACAGACACATTTCAACAGTATTTTCCTTCCGATTAGTATAAGTCCTCTGATTGTTAATTTCAAAAATAGAAATCCGTAATGAAAATAGATATATTTTTTTTCCCTAGTTCTCACTATTGATTACGTATGGTTTATATGGTTTCATTTTTACAATTGTGAGTATTGCCACCTGTAAAAATCATAAGACATTAGCAATTCGTATAAATCAAAATGCCCGCATGTTTAAAAATGTATATATAAAAAACCCAAATCAAATTATTTATAATATACAATTTGTACAATCCTCTCGAGAGAAAATAATACGGTTTATTTGCGCCTTACAGTGCTTAGGGAAACTTATGAACACTGGATATACGAAAATGAATGTCAGTCTTATCTGTAACTTTCTTCAAACTTGATGTGCGCGATATTACCGGCATACCGGTTAACCTCGGTAGTTGTTTCCGGTGGTAAGTACTACGATACTTTTTCACTGTACCGGTACGTCGATAGCGTCCGTCGTATGAAATGTAAGCAGGTTCCCGAATAATCGTTTTACAAATTGAATGATATTAACAGCATGTTTTCATTTTTGGTGACAAAAAAATTATAATTTTTTTTAAAGAAAAGTTGCATTTGTGCCAATTTTATTTTGAGTAGTACAGATCTGATAATATCTATGATCCTTAAGCACACGTTTGACACTTGTCGTGGCAGCCAAACGGGTTGTTGTGAAAGATATTTTGGCCAATTCCGACGTTTAGTAAAATTTCGGATTAAGAAAATGTAATTTTTAAAATTTGTTGTAGAGTATGTTAATGTGTTAAATATATATTCCTTTGTAGTCCTAATATTCTCAGACGAGCAGTTATTTGCTTTTTTTTTTTTAATTTTACGCAATTTCCCAAGTCCACATGAGATTTTCCAGTTGTTGAGTGCGTTTGTTTTATGTTTACTGGATGTTTACTGGAAATCTCTGATAAATACCTTGCCCGTGTGTTGGCATACTAATGAAGGTTTCCCTGGCTGTTATATAAATAGTATAGCTAATGAATTGTAGGCTACAGTGTCAGTACTTTCTATTTTTATCTAAAAGACCTAAAATGTCAGCTTAATGTCTTTCACATGGTACCAGCTATAGTGTAATCTTAATCATGGCACTATATTCATAGTTTTTAGATTACAATTTATAAAATAATCAACATATACATCTGGTACTATCATTTAATTGGGGGGGGGGGCCTGTGATTTCTGTCAAGCTGAGATAATAAAAATTATTTGATCACAAGATAATTTTTTTCTTTTGAATTACAAAATGGATATCATATGGTGTTATTTAATTAGAATTCAGATCAAGATATTTTATTCAGCTTTCGACTGACGAAAATTTAAAAATAAAGTGCCAGCCCCCCCCAACATTAATTTGTTGATCCATTCTATAATTGCGGCATACTGTAGTATTATCTCGGTATGATCAGAAATAACGAGGTACACTCTTTTTCGTGGTATCCAGCTCTGTCTAGAATCCAACATGATTTAAACGGCAACAAAGCTGATATTTTAAGCATGTTATCCTGGAAAATTCAGTTGCCAACCCACACTCCGTTCCTCCTTTTCACTCGTACACACACAAATACAGATACAGACATGAACACTACATGCATGGTCAGCTAGGAATTATATTGCATTCGTTAATGTTTACGATTATACTATGCCAGTAAGCTTTAAATGTTTACATATATAATATGCCTGTCAACTTTAAATGTTTACACATATAATATGCCTGTCAACTTTAAATGTTTACACATATACTATGCCTGTCAACTTTAAATGTTTACACATATATTCTGCCAGTCAACTTTAAATGTTTACACATATACTATGCCTGTCAACTTTAAATGTTTACCTATATAATGTGCCTGTCAACTTTAAATGTTTACACATATACTATGCCTGTCAACTTTAAATGTTTACACATATATTCTGCCAGTCAACTTTGAATGTTTACACATATACTCTGCCAGGACAACTTTATATTAAATAACATTAAACGCTTCTATTCATGATCATCCTTCTATCGTCGAATAAAAAACAAAAATTTATTCTACATCATATGTACTAGCGTTGAAAGGCACCTCATCACATCGATGGCAATATGGTTCAAATTAAAAGTAAAGTTTTAATAATGTAAAAATTAACAATTGTAACAAACACCAGGAAGATAAACCCTTACAAAAATGCAAAAATGAAGTAATGTAGTATAAGATATAAGAATGAATTATGTTACATCTCTGTAAAATGTATTTAAAATAATCGCTGAAATTAAAACATGTCAAATCCTGTCAACATGTCGTTAAAATTCATTATATAAATCATATTCCCTTAAAATGTCCAAGACTTTCTTGGGTGGTACATGATAAATTTTGTTTCACTGAGTTCACGTCAAAATACATCTTTCTCGTATGGTATAAATGAACACACTAGACCGAAAAATGTACCACTGACAGTGGACAATGGCAAGTATAAGCTCTGGTCAAGATTCACCCTTCGGGAGGTATGCATGAGTCAGGTATTTGTATCGGATATCCAATATGAGTCAGGTACTTGTGTCGGATACGCAATATCTTGAGTCAGGTATTTGTATCGGATACGCAATATGAGTCAGGTACTTGTATAAGATACGCAGTATCACGAGTCAGGTAATTCTTTCGGATGTGCAATATCACGAATCAAGTATTTGTATTGGATACGCAATATGAGCCAGGTATTTGTATCATACCTCCGATTAGATCCTTGGATGCCACTCTCCAATGGTGGGTTTTGATGTTTTGAAAAAATTAATTGGGGGGGGGGTATTTCCACATAGTTTACTTCGGACTAGTATACTATTTTAAGTCATTATGTGGAAATGCGGAATCATCCATTCGGAAACGGGTAACTGCAGGGCAGCTTGAATGCTTTACATGCCATTTCATTATACTTAATGCCAGTGGGTCAAGGCAACCGTCTGTATATATGATTTCCATATGGTAGAAGCAAATCGTGTTTCCGTAACACTTGGGATATTACTAGTTTGTCATAGTAGGTATGTGCAGTGATTTCATTATTTCTGGGTATTCCAAAATGATGACGAAAATTGTTTTTAAAGAGATTCAGTGAAGTTCAAATATTTTATTATAGCTGCAATTTCTGCGGTAACAATGGACTATCTGCATAGTCGGAGCTGTTGCAACACCCCATAAGCAGACTATATTTTCGCGAATACTGAATAGCAAATCTATATCCGACTATTTCTTGCTTATCTGCTGAGTTGCGACAACCCAATACAAACTCAGAAATAGACCCTCTGACGACAGGTACTCCATTCTATCAGTAATGAAAAGGAAACAAATAACACCCATCCCACTTCTCGCTACACAAATTTCAAACAGAAGGTAACTATTTCGCGCGCTTCAAAATCTGACCCTATCCGAATTCTCGCTAGTTTTCTTTCACTGTCGGCGTCTTATCGCTTATAACAAACAACGTAGATCAACGTAAATGAGATATTCCAAACTTTTTCACCCATGGACTATTTAAAGACTTGATTAAGGACCACTTCATGCGAGAGTTAAGCCGCTACGTCGCGTCTTACCCGCTTGAATCCAGTTTTGAGATTATGCACTGAAGTCTGGACTGGATACCAGTAGTATCAACCCGTAAAGCCAACTAGAGTTCCAGGAGTTTGAATGATGTTTGCTCAGAAGCAGCATTGTTCCCCTTCAGCGACATTTTTACTGTAATGACCAATTATACAACGTATAGAGCTGTTAGATTAATCACTGAAGAGGTACAACTGTCCTGGATCCACTATGTTGCAGATTCTGAGAATGGAAGACTTAGCTTCGGATACCCTCCCTATTCAATCCACAAGCCTTGATTAACTTGTCGCATCTCGCAAGAGGAAATAAACACTCTCGGTTCAGCTATAGTGGCAAAATGGCAGAGACCTTATTTCTTTATTTCTTTATTTCTTTATTTATTTATCCAAAAAAGATTGATAGAAAATCAGAGATTGTTCAATGCATTCTCAGCAAATGGGATAATCCTTAGATCTAGATGTTCATGTTGTAAACCAGACTCCTTCAAACTAATTGTTTATTTTGTTTATATTGATTTTATTTCTTAAAGCATTTCATTTAAACCGCAACTATAACAGAAATAAAGGATATTTCATTGACTGATATTTTTTTACAAGTATTACCCATCTGCAACATTGCATCCCCCTTCTACCCCCTCGCCCCCTCGAGCACTTAGTTTAGAATATATATTATATAATATATTTTCACATGAACTTCGTTTAACACATCAATAATGATTCTTGAAATAATTGTCTTTCTAACTACGAAAAGGTTAATAAAGATTGTATTATAATCTTATCTCTGAGGAAGATGAGAGATTTTATTTTTATTTTATTTTGATAACTGTGAACCAAGAATGAAAAATATAGGAACAATGATAAGTATTTATTTATTATCATAATCTTACTAAGCATCATCGTGTCATAAATATTTTCCAAATGCTTTTTTCTCCCCACATTATGTTCTCTTATACAGTTATCCACGTAATCAGCCGCACTGGAATTCGACGAATTGGTTGGTTTGAAACGGATGATTTGGAGTATGCATGGGTATATGAATTAAAATGGTCGTTTCGCAAGGCTAGTAGAATCTTACAGAAATAATATCGTACATTTCTCACTAAACGTTGCGTGGAATGCCTTTGATCAGTACTTTTGTCATGCTGACCATACATTTTAGCAAGGGCATATATTGCTAATATATAGTCATGATTTTATATATTTATTATATCGAAAGGCCCCCAGGATATTTGAGTATCAAAAAAATTTCGTTAGGTCACGGTATTTCAAGATATTACGTTCTTTTGTCGCTACGTATAAGGTATTATTCAGATAACGTCTCTTTTCATGGTTAAGTGTCATGTAAAATGGAATATTTGTATGTTTATTTCCAAGTAAAATATAAAATCGGAATATCTCTATTTTTCCCAAAAGTAAAATACGATCGAGGGTCTAAAGTCGAAAGTTTGTTAAAACAAAGAATCGAAAGTTTATGGGGATAAACGGGAATGGTAATGATAACATTTTAGATACAATCCCAAACTCTGTATGTAGTATCCAGCAACCTTTTTTTGAATATAATCCAACAATAAGCTTTCCAGCACAGCTTTTTTATTATTATCCATCACACGACATATATATATATATATATATATATATATATATATATATATATATATATATATATATATATATATATATATACTATCCATTACCAGCTTTGTTTGTTTCTACATATCCAAAAACACACCACTACTATACAACTAAAAGAGTAGAATTCTTATACACACACGCTATACTTACATCACTGCAAACAGACTATCACACAATAGAGCTGGTAGGGTGTAAAAGAAGAGGATGAAATCACACATACTATCCAACACACACGTTTTGAATACTTTCCAAAATACTTTAAATATACTATCCATCACCCTTTATGATATATTATCCAGCATCAATTCTTGAGTACTGTCCAGCACATGTTTTTTTATTACTATTCCACTCCTACTTTTTGGTTACTATCCAATAACTTATGCATATTATCCAAAAAGCCTTGTGAATTGTCTTTTAAATAATCCACACCTACTATCCAATGAAAAGAATATGATATAAAATAAGGGGGATAAAATCACACAAACATAACATACAAACACACATCCATACGATCTAATGGATAGGGAAGGGGCGTTTAAACACACAATCTATATTTATATATTATCAGACAAGAAACGTAAGGGAGGTTAAGACATTTTTTGGCTTTTGTATTTTTTTTTTTATCATTGATAGTATTGACCACTATGTCATAGCTTGCGCTAAATCTAAATTCAGGAGCCAAAGGTTTGGGGCTTTCTTTTCTTCACTTTCAATTTTTATTTCTTAATTATTGAATTTAAATTGTTTATTTCAAATATTTGGTTTGTTTTAGTTTACAATTTTGATTTTTAATGTCATTTTTAATTTTCATTTTTAATTTTCACTTTTAAATTTAGTTTGCCAAATTTCATTTTTTATTTATTTTCATTTTCAATTTCAGTTCTATTTTAAAATTATTTTTTAATTATTCAGTTTTCAGTTTTTGCTTTCATTTTATCATTTTATCGTTTTCAGTTCTAATTTTCCAATATGGTTTTTAATTTTCTTATTTTTAATAATTTTCATTGCTTAACTTTTAATTTCCGGATTCAGTTTTAGTTTTCAAAATTCACTTTCCTTTTTAATTTTTAAGTTTCAAATTTAGTTTTTCCAGGTTCTAGTTTCTTACATCTTCGTTTTCAACTTTAAATTTTAATTTAAAAGTTTTAATTTCATTTCCAAATATTTTCCATTATCATGACTTAATTTTCATTTTCGACTTTGATTTTCAATTTAGAGTGGTAATGTTGCCTGGATAGATATTTTTTTCTTCTTGGGTCAAACTATAGATTGACAGAAAGGAAATTTTTTATTTGAGTTTGAAAACTTTTAGACTTAAAATATCATAGTCTTCTATTGACATTAAACAGGGTTGAGAGAAAGGAAGTTAAGTATCGTAATTGGAATCTTTAAGCTTATTTAAAAATAAGTTTCCGTCTATGTATAAAAGCGCGAAGAGTAATAGTGCTTACAGACACGTACACACAACGCACAAACAAGGGATACGGGGTTTGACGAAGAGAAAACAACCCAACCCTGCTAAGTTTTCTGTTTCTACATCGACGTTCACTGCTGGGACGCAACAACTACCAAAGCAGCAACGACAGTTAATACTACAGCTACCACAAAGACAACGGCAGGTAGGCTAATATTACAGCTACCACAACGACAATGGCAGGTAGGCTAATACAACAACTACCGCAAGAGCAGCAGTAGGAGGTCGTGGCAGTGGAAAATGCATAAGAGAGTTACACCTAATGAAGTGAAGTTTATCAGTTTTAAACGTATATTTTTGTATCATAAACTTTATTTCTAGAAATTTAAATTTGTTAAAATGAAAGACAAATATGCTTATGTCGTATGAAATGTCAATATGTTGTACAATAGTTAAGAAGTTTGTATGCCATGGGAATCAAATGTAGCATAAACTTTTTCTTTTACTGAATATTTCTTTGAGGATGAACTGTGTTTATGAAATGTCAATATGTTATACATGAATTTTTTTAAATTTTTTTTTTACATCCACATTGGTTGTAGCATGATATTGTAAATCGCAATACAGAAGGAAAGAAAACATGTTGCAATTTAAAAGAAAAGAAAAAAGAAATAATTAATGTTACAACCAATGAGGGGTGTTTTGAGAGCAATAAAAAGCAGGTAATGTGGTAGTCCCGTTAGACCCTCGATTGTACTATAATAAATGATAGAAATATAAATATTATAATGTTTACATCATACTTAAAAACTGAAACAGAGATGTTCCTATGTGAACATATGCTAAACTATGAAAATTTGTGTTATCCGAATTTTGCATATACTTAAAGATTAAAACCGAGATAATCGAAAATTTGCTGTATACTTAACGTTGAAAGAAGATGATCTCCGAATTTTATATTAATGTAACGATGAAACCTTAAATATTGCGAAATAGTATGATGTAAGGATATAGTCTTAGGATATTCCAAGATCACAGCGGCCCTATCGTAAAATTGGCGACGGCCATAAGAGACAGACCGTTAAAACCGGAAGTGGAAGAAACATAATCGAAATACTCTTTGTAATTTTCGTTTATTTCCAATTTGGCTCCAAATGGTCATTCTCTACTGCTGACCAAGTAGATCTATTGCTTTCAGGATAGGGGAAAGCTTTGAACTTTAAAAAAAAAGTCTTCTTTATTTGCAGTATGTCTGAAAACCAGTTTTGTTTAAAAAAATCGTCAATTTCAAATAATCTCTTAAAAATACAATACAAAAATGAATAAGAAAAACTGAGATTGTGCTGGAAATGCAACTGAACGGTGTGTGGTTTCTTCATAATTCTTAGCCTGTTTAAAATAATATAAAAAAACAGCAAAACAATATACTGAAAGAAGAAATTATATTGCCTTATTATTCATCGAATACAATATTGCACATAAAATTATTCACGTCGAATCTGAAGTCACAAAATTGCAGTATTAACACATTGAATACATATTGGTAGATGTAAAGATGCAATCTAGAATCCTACACTTATGGAAAATGCAAAATATAATATACCGCAAATACTAATAGAATATAATTATCTAGAATTAGAATTTATGTATAGAATTATGGTTGTAAAATGAATGCATTTAATTCGTAATTATATACGCATATTTTTATGACACATTTTAAGTTCTAATTAAAAGACTAATTTCAAAGAAACACTAACACTAACAGTAACATTTCTGTTCCAGAACTGAGTACTTTCCGGTCGCATTTTTGTATGCAAGCGCGGATGTTAAACCACGTCATGATTAGGTGTTCGGTCATGGTACAACTGGACTCATTCTGATAATGTATTCGCAAAGCTCATTGCTTGGGACCCCCCCCCCCTCCAACGTCGAATGTATTATGGTGATAATCAGCTCATCAACACGCACACACACCAATCTTAAATCAAAATGTTGCAATGTCGTTTTAGACTGGAACTATAAATAATTGAGACACAATGAGTCTATTACCTAAACATCTGACAGATATAGACCTGATAAAACAACGATACCAGAGCTCAGTCATGATCGGGTTGTTCACACAAAATGTCTGACATATAAATGCCTGATTCTGTAATTTGTTGCATTTTTACAGGTTATAAAAAGGATGCAAATGCTGAGTTTTCCACAAGAATAGCGACCAACTTACTTTAAATATGACCGTGGACCTCTACAACTACACATGTTCAAACAAAGGCCTTTTTCTTCCCATCATCAGCGAGTACACATGGTCCATTGGTGTCCGAGCATTTCTGTACCTTGTTGCCATGCTTTGGTTTTTCCTTGGAATCGCCGTTGTTGCGGATGTGTTCATGACAGGAATAGAAAATATCACCAGCAAGACGCGAATCATTAGGGTTCCGAATCCAGAGGCCGAGGGTTGTGTAAAGGAGATTAAGGTCAAAGTATGGAACGATACCGTTGCCAATCTTAGCCTTATGGCTTTCGGGACGAGTGCTCCAGAGATACTTTTGGCTGTCATAGAAACATGCGGGAAAGGATTTAAAGCTGGGGAACTGGGTCCGGGAACCATCGTGGGATCGGCCGCCTACAATCTCCTCATCATCACATCCATCTGTATTGTTTGCATTCCTAAAGGGGAAGTGAGATCAATTAAGAACATGCGGGTGTACATAACGACGTTCATTTTCAGCATGTTCGCGTATATATGGATTGTGATTGTCTTGTTATTCTCCTCGCCGGAAGTTATAGAGCTTTGGGAGGCCATCATTACGTTCTTGATGTTCCCGACGTTGTTAATCGTGTCCTATTTAGCGGATAAACGCTGCTGTTGCAGACATAACAAGACGTCATCGGAAGTGGAACTCGGAATAGGTAGGTAGCGTTTCTTGAGATACCGTTACTTTGAGATGTCTTTTTGCAACGTTTCTGACCCAATTTGACACGTTATCACTAAATTTCGTAAATTTTTATATTTATATATATTTAACAGAGTTTATATAATTAATCTTTATTAATCTTTTTGAAAGAGTTGAGAAATGTTTTAAATGTTAAGAAATCCTCAGAGTTTAAAATGAAAATGACGACTTTTTCAGGATATTGGCGAGATATTTCCCGTATTTTAGGTATAATGCCTGCTAAAGTTTCAGTGTCGCAAACCAAGCTTATAACAGAGGAAGAAAAATTAGATAATTAGTGAATTGGGCCAAACATTTATAGTTTTGAGGGCAAGGATTAAATAAAATACTCCAAGGAAGGGTAGTCATATAAACAGTGTAGGCACTTTAGGAATACTCGAGGAACAAAATTCGGAATCTCCAGTGATTGCATTCTTGTCCATCCTTCTCATATTGGCAAAGTGTTGTGTTAATGGTTGTTCCTTATACACCTTTGTCTCGTCATATAACATTGTGTGTGGATGTCCCCACCTCTCTCTCTCTCTTTACGAGTTCAACGTCCCTCTGCCAATTTTTTTTAATTGTGTCATATGTTTCACGCTTTCGCTTTGTGCTGACTTTGCGTAAAATCCCCATCTGACGACCCCGTACCGCTTACCCACAATCCCTCTATGTTCTTAAACTATGTAACATAAAGAAAGCGAAAGCAACAAGTTTAGTTCAATTCAACAAATAATTATTTCTCTTAGAACTTACAGTAATATTAAAGTAAAGTGTGTTTCGAATGAATTCCAATGAGCCCCCAATAATCCGATATAGCGTTTTATTCCACAAAAGCAATGAGCAGTTTGTAATTCCAATGAATAATTTAAATAAATAATTTCCCTCAAACTATATCTGAATCCAACAGTAAAAGATTACCCCAACTGAACTTAAAATAGGAATTAATAATTTGTTCACTACAAACTTTATATACGTTTTGCAACTTGTATGAAACAACAGAATGCCCTGGATGTAGGTCATTTCAAATTGAAAATCCATCAAATACATTCGTCAACAAGGCCATGTCTTGAACTTAAATTCAAGTAATCATTTTAAAACAAATGACAAAAGTAAAGTAGGCCAAAACTCTACCTTAAACCACGGACAAATGTCAATCACAACATACAAATTAAATATACTTAACAGAGCGAAACAACCAAAACATTTTCCAGAGTAAGTTTCTTTACAGTTACGTGGTTACAATTATGTCTTGGAAACGCATAAAATGTAGGAAGAATCGGGGACTTGCCCCTCCCCCATGGGTACTCACAACGGATTCCGTCAAGCTAATCGATTCTTATTTACGATCCCCCTAAAAGATAATGAGCGATATTTCTGGATCCGCCCCATGGCTTCTTTCTGTTTTGTTTTACCAGAACCTATTGTTTCAGACTACTTGAGTTCTAAATAAGTATGTGCCATGTCGAAAAGCAGGTGAACTATATATAGAGTGATTGAGAAGCATGTAGCCTGTGCGTTGACGTTGATACCCTGGTATCTAAATAGTGTCTTTAGCATAGACGCAACACTAATTATAAGGCTTTTGTGTGAGACGTTAGCCAGTATGGCAGGGGTTGCACCAACATTTAATCAAGCTTGCCCCGTGTCAATGCTTGGCGAGGTCGGCCTTTATTGTGTACTAGGATCGGTCAACACAGAATGGGAACGAGAACTCTGATAGATTTGCATCGCGGCACTAGAGAAGTCATGGCCATGGATACTCAGAGTGTGCTGGCGAAACCCCTGCTAGTTCCTAACAGTAATCTTTAAGCCTAAAAGGGGTATCATTATTATTTCTGTGTGACTGTGTGTGTGTTTATGTGTATGAGTGCGTGCGTGCGTGTGTGTTTGTGTGTGTGTGTGTGTGTGTGTGTGAGAGAGAGAGAGAGAGAGAGAGAGAGAGAGAGAGAGAGAGAGTTTATATTTATTATATGGACATATGGATTGTGTGAACTATATATAAACACCCAAAACACCGTGTCAGATGGTGTTAAAGGCAATCTGTAAAATCCTGACATTTGTAATGACAATAATAAATTATAAAAATGGATCATAGCTCGTCAACAAACAATTATCGACCTCGATCAACTTTGCAACCTTATCTAAACTGTTGAAAAACGCATCGCACTTCGTCTTAATCATAATCCTAGCTAACAATTAGATTTCAAAGGAAAGTATTGATACATAGCTAGAAGCTATGGCTGATGAAAAAAATAATCGTATAAATTTATTTAGATTTTTAAAAAGCGCTTCAGTTAGTAAGCCAATTAAAACTTGTTAAAAAATACCACAACGCTTACAAAGTCAGTGATAATTTGCTTAATTGGTTTGATTCTTAACTAACAGGAAGGCAACAATACCTTTCACTAGCAATTGCTGCATCTTTATAATGTGTCAAATATGGAGTCCCTCAAGGTTCTATTTTTGACCATTCGCTCTTTCTCCTTTTCGTTAACGATTCACCAAGTCATATGGAAGTCACTCTTTTCCGAATGCTTAGGAAGTGATCTTTTACATGGATACCGACCATTTCAGATTTTCCGGAATTATAACGAATAGGTAATGAAAATTAAGTATTTTGAACATAAAATAATCCTAAAAATTAAAAGGGGGGAGGGAAATAACAATTCAATAGATGTTTTCTGGATGCACGCAGGTCAGGAGAAAAATACTTCAGCACCAGTATTGTTGACTGGTATACAGAATGTAGTTCATAAATATAAAAAGAAAAAACAAGATAGGGACAGCGGGAAACTAGATAACTAGACTGTAAATAAGTGAAAAATGGTGGCAGATAGAAAGAGTAATGGAAGATGCAGAGAACTCATGGAGGAAATTATTGTTGGTGGTCCTGCATTTGGAGGAATAAATACACAATTTATTCTCACTGGCCCCTGATTAATGCTGAGTCATGGCATGTATCAGCTCATATTACACTGCATTTTGACTGCAGGAAAGCTTGTTACCCTCAGACAAAATAAAAACAACACAGAAATCTGGCCAATGAACAGTAATAATATTAAAGAAATTAGTGATTGCGGTCCTCGCGCGATCTTAGAAAATGTAATCTGGCCCTTGGCCGAAAAAGGATGTGCACCTTTGGTCTAGAGAGTATAATACCTATAGCATGCTTCTTTCCTGTATTCTCCAATGCCATTACTTCTAAAACATATTTCACATTTTTCATTAAGTTCATTAAAAGTGCCGAACCAAAAGTGTTTTCTCTCTTATTAATGTCCATATTATATCTTTATGGATGAATATATAGTTTATAAATAGATTATATTTTGACTATATGTTACATCAAGGGGTATAGAAGGACTCATGGTACTAATTCAGTTCCCATAGTAAACCTATGCAAACATCATGATATTAAAAATTCAATAACCTAAAAATTTTGAGTGCTCATGATCAAACCTATATTTATCAGTATAGTTGAGACTTGGATGTCAGTTTCTGTGTAGAGGAAAGGTTATGAGCCGCGGCATTTTCTGGACCTGCATGTGTTTGAAACATGTGCTTTCAATTCCGCACCAAAGAGTCAGATGCTAATTTTAGTAATGAGTGTTCCAAACTCAAGACTGTTAAAGAACTGAAATTCCATCAATAAAATAATGTCTCCATTTTTTTCACTACAACTAGGACGATCTGGCTTGCGGGTCGGCGGTTGTGCACCCCTGCTCTAGACCTTTTGCGTCTATTTTTAAACCAGCACGGGAATTCTGCATACAGTTGTCTGTGAAATGAGAGGATGCATACATTTATAAAGAACATATATCTATAATGAACAAATGGAAACACATTTTATTATTCGTTTTGTAAATGCTATTTACCAGCACTTAGAGTCGGCAAAGATGGTGATTTACATCGTGTAAGATTCGGTGATTCATAGAATGAATGCAAATTTCAAAGAATTTTTGGGAACAAGCTTGCACATAAACATGGATGAAAATTGAGTCAAAGTAAGTATTTATCTACATTTTCATTGTTTAAAATAACCATATATGACTATACTCTCTCTCTCTCTCTCTCTCTCTCTCTCTCCTCCTATAGTGGGCAGGGGCCATTTTTTATGTACAAATTTAAAGCCGCATTCTGCGACCTAGTATAAACAAATCATGAAAAATCAAATACACAAGTGAGATCAAAAAGGTCCATATTTTGGATGCCTATATTAAAACAAAGCCTAAGAATATTATCCACTTGACCAAAGAAGGCAATGGCAGTTCATAGCAGAAGAAGTATTTGCATCCCGATCCTAAACTTATACCTGCAGTTTTCGTGTCCAAAGGTCAATATGGACACCATGTGATGCTCACAGTGCAAACACAGGCCCTTTTCCTAGATGATAATTCTGCATAACAGTGTGTACTAAACTGGCTGATGCAACTGAAAATAGTTTTCATCAAAGCCGTTTTCGAGATATTTTACTTGCCCCAAACCAATGTATTTATTGCTATGGGAGGCTAGCTCTTCTTCCTAGCCAACTATTGGTATTTCACTATCAACACACTACAGATTAAATATGGAAGGTATATAAACCTGACATCAATTTAAAGAACAACACAAACCCGAAACATCTAGTCCACAAATACATCCATATCTTTAAAAAGTAAACAATAATAGCTGAAGAAGTCACACCATAGCCTTAAGTTAAGATTTTTGCCAGGGACCAATTTACGAAACTGTACCCTGCCACATATAATCCATTCTTTGTTGCGACTCTAAACTGGGGCCCTCGATGGACGCAATGAAAAAATTTAAAAACGTATAGAAAAAATTTACCGAATAGAATAACGTTATATTAATGTCTTCATATATACCATTAACATAAAGCTAGTCACATTATTACATTGACTATTATAATTTGACGGCATTTTCGAAGACAAATTGTGTGCATACATATTTTAAGTACGGTATACTATACATGTAAGCCGACATGATTGTCCGTATTCCTACGCAAAAATCATGCGAATATCTCGCCGTCAGGTCTCGCTGGACAGTTTATCTGGTGAATTTTCATCCGTCAGTGAGCTATTGCAGAAAAATGTGTGTGTGTGTGTGTGTGTGTGTGTGTGTGTGTGATTTGGATTTTTAACGTAGCTTTAACAATATTTCAGTCATATCACTACGATGTCTGCAGTCTGGCGGTTTTATAGTGATGTTTAGTACTGTGGCATCATACCGCAGATATGTAGCATGATGTCCCACCCAGTCACATTATCCTGACACCAGGCCGACCAGTCCTAACACTAACCTCTTAATGCAGAGTGCCAAGCGAGGCAGCTATTAGTACCATTTTTATAATTTTTTGGTATGGCTCAGCCGGGGATCGAACCTGCAACCCCCAACCCCCCGCATCCGAAGCGGATGCTCTAACCACTAGGACACCGGAGCGGTCTGCAGAAAAATGAGAATAATTTTTAACTTAAGATACAAATAAAAACAAACTAATGATTTTTGTTGAAAGCATGCATTTGAGATTTCGACGGCGGCAATCAGGATAATTCCTTATACAACTGGAGGCTTTCATACTGAACAAACACTGCCACCAACTCCTCTTTTTTACATTCATTTTTGACAGCAAAGAGCTATTTTGAATACTTTCCTGTGACAAGGCAGCTAAATGAATTGGTATGTGCCTTACTTTTCATCACCCCTCAATCATCTCGATTTTTCATATTTACCTCTGTAGCAGACATATGTAAATACGTAAGCCAAGTCGGCTGTTCATTTGCATCCCAAGTTACGCATTTAATCTCCAGTGTTAGTCTAATTGTGACAGGCAGTCATCAAACAACCCAACACATTTTCAAGCCTAACTCAAAGTAAATCTTAACCACATTCAAGATTTAGCTTCTGTGTGAATTTATGAATGCTAGGCGTATGATAATTAGGTTCATGCTTTCTACCTTAAAAATTAGTTGTCAAATTACGAAACTAGTCAGTGAGACCAAGGGCTTTCTATGCAACTAGAGGTTCAGGGAAGTGTTAAAATGAAAATCTATGCAAGCAAGAGACGATGAAGCATCTGATAAAAGAAATGCAGTCAATAAACACGTATTACCTAACGGTAGCAGTTACCTAAAACTAATAGCAAATCCTGATGATTGTAATATCCCCACTCATCCACCCGCAATATGACCCAGGGGTGATGTACTCATGTTGTCTGTACAGCTGAGATGAACAAATGTTACTGTAACAACCACTTTGTGTATTTAACTTTGACCTCTCTTAGATTCACTGGGAGGTGACCAGACAGAACTTGCAATGAATGCACAGTCATCAGAGAGAATAAAAATCATTAAAAACTATTCAGGCCAACATGGACATAAAAAGTCAAATTATGAATGAGCATGTCTTAACAATATACCTTTCTGTATTAATTTGTATATGGTATGTACATTGCCAGATTACCCATTAAGCATACCAAACACGTGCTTTAGGGCACCAGCCTAACAGGGGCACCAGAAGAAATTATAATTATTTGCTGATGATAGAATTGAATGAATTATATATGACTATTTCGATCTGCATGTACGAGTATTTTGATTTGGAACGGTGGCAGCACTGGTATTTTCCAGCCCTTTTATCTTCTGATATTTGTTTTTTTTTTTAAATTTCATATTTAGTAGTGTGGTGGGGTACTATAATATGTTCAGTGTTAAGGGCCCAGGAAGGCCTTAATCTGGCAATTGTTATGTATTTTCATTCTCTTTTCATCAATATCACACCAGTAAGATGCATAATAATGGAAACATCATGATATTGATGACAATTCAAATTATACAAAAGTATCATTTGTCATATAAACATGAAAGGAACCAGATGACTACTGATGAAAGTAGTGGTCAGTGTAGAAAAAGAACTCCTCATTTGATTCCCCATTGTCATATTCACATTCTGGAATAGATGATGCAACCTTAAGATGGCTAGTTAGTGATGCATTCCTTGTCAACTCATCATTTACCCATCTTTTGCAGCCAATAAACCATAGAAAACTAGATACATGGGCACAACACCGAACAACCCAAGCACCATCCTTGCAGATACAGTATCATCCTTTGATGGAGCCCATGGAATAGTTCGGTTTATATTGGATCCACAGCAAATGAATTTTATTTTTGGAGTGGCGAGACTGGATTTTTACATGTAACCGACCTGGAAAATCCAAGCATGCCATAACCTCTTAGTGCCCCTCCCCTGTGAGATGTTCATTTGCATACTTCTAGCCTGTTTGACTTGATAAATAATGTCCATGGTGATGTCACGCAGGTGATCAACCAATATCCTGGGAAATTCATTCAATTTCCAAGTGGATGCATCCATCGTGAAGTACAATTTGTGCTTTTCAGCAGGTTGTTCTCTTGAACCAGGATTTAGACCTTATGCCATTACAGGAATTGATTCATTTTCAAGCCAAGAATGGCGAAATTAGTCATCATTGGATAAGGAAGAAGGAGCATCAAAGTTAAGATATGACTTTGTTTTACTTAGCTCACGCACATTTTGTAAAAGTGATTTAATATCTGTTCTTGAGAAGTTTTCAACTATTTAGTTGCATTGATAGATCGCAGGGATTCATTAGTGGAGTGGGAGATTTCTAAATAGAATTTGCGACATCTACTATTTGACTATATAAAAATACTACACTCTGCAAAAAACGGGTTATGGCACACATTGGGACATTAACAAGATGATTTTGATGCCCATATGGTCTTTTACGTACAACACAATGTCCGTGAGATCTTGATGTCGATGGAAGTTTAAGTTGAATGGATTGTATACCTGTTATGGCATCATTTGAAGTGTTTTAGACCATTCACCAACTTACTTGTCATGTCTGACATAATGTCTCATTTGTTAGGTGCTTTTCATACATTTGCAAGTATTAATTTTGGCAGTCATATTTAGTCTATAATGATACACAAAGCCTTCGAATTACATATAATCAGTTATTGTAGGGATGGAGCCAGAAACTAATTTTATGAACAGTGTCTAAAAAGAAACAACTCTGCTCATTATGTATCAAATTATCATAATTCTTGTTTTACATCATAAATTCTTGTGTCATCTATTATGCCATGGTACATCCCAAACTTGTTTGTTTCAAAATAGTTTTGGTATGAATATATTGTACGCTTGATATGTTTCATGGTTCATGCCCCCCCCCCCGTGTCTGTTTCCACTAGAAAAATAGGTAGATGAATATTCTTTTATTATTATTATTATTATTATTATTATTAATAGTAGTAGTAGTAGTAGCATTTTTAATTGTAATAGTAGTATTCATAGTAGTGGTACTTATATTCATTTCTGTAAATGTTATTATATTTATGGTTTTCTGTTGTTATAATCAGTAAGTGTATCAAGTTATGAGGTTATCATTTAATGAAATCAAGAAAATATGATATTGACATAAATATGCATTATTTAGATAAATAGATTGAACAAACTTTTTTGTTTATTTTTATTTTTGCTGATTATGGGGTAGGAATAATAACATTATCCTTTTCAATTAACAAACATGAGTCAATTCAGTTACTTTAGCTTCTATCCTGACCTTGGGACATGTTTTTCACTGTTTGGAAACAAAATGTGTAATTTGTAATTTCCGTAATTGCTCGAAAAACCATTGATTTAGTAGGCAAGTAAAAAATTGTGTCATTCCAAAACCAGTTTTTCTTGATTTGGAGGAGTGATAAGGAAACTGTGATAAGTCTGAAAAAGTTAGCATGAACAAACATGTATAAAAAATATTATACTGTATAATTATGGAATTCTCTTCACAGCACTAGTTCCACCACAATCAATTTCTGATGCAAAGATATTTGGCCACTCTCCTATAGTTTCCTTTTAGATGAATACCATACCCATGAAAAATAGCACTCTTTAGGAACATAACATTTTAATGATTGCAAATGATTGCAGCTCAGATAATTACTGGGGTGTGGCGTAGAAGTAATGCAAATAATATTTTCAATTGAAAAGTCATTGAATAAATTCAGTTTCTTGGCTTCCATCGTGACTGAGGACATGGTTCCCACTGTTTAGAAATGGTTTCTAATTTCAGTAATTGTTAGAAACATCGTTGATGTAGTAAGCAAGTTTAAAATTGTTACGTCAGTCTAAAAGAAATTGTTCTTCATGTGGATGCATGCTCCGGAAAATGTGATAAAAATTCAGTATGAAAAATTGAATATAATTAAACTTGCATGAAAGTTACGCTATCCAATTATGGAAGTATAACCGTTTAACAGCACTGGTTCCAATACCATTTTATTTTCTGAAGCAGACGTAACTGGCTGTCCTTGTATATTTCCATTTTAGATGAATAACATAATGATGAAAATGTTACCATGCATGACATAAAAATAAAATGATTTTCAAATTGTGCATTATTTTGGTTGAAAACTGAGTAGTTAAGAATTTTCTTTCAAACCTATAATTTGACAGCTGTTGATATTATGGATATTAATTCTTAGAAAGAAGAAGAATAAAATTGGGAACTTTGTGGATTCGAACTTGGCACAATAAAGCTATACTGTCTATATAACTGCAGACGATTCTTTGTTGTTTTCCTCGTTAATGCTTTAGCTTTAAAGAATTAATATTGTAACTATATGAAGAAAGACCCAGTTAACAAAATTTAATGAAAAATATGCTGGTTGTAACTGTTATTTCATTCTGGAAATTGACAGATTCATTTAAAGATTACATGTACGGAATTTACGCTGTAATAGTGAGTAAATTAAACGTAGCAAATGGTATCATAACTGAAATGAGGAATGACCCGTGTTATTTATGTATAAAACAAATAATATATAGGTACTTACCTTATTATTTACGACATGCTTTCGCAAAAATTGGCAACGTAAAATTATAATTCCATTTAAGGTTTACTCCACGTAGTCTTTGTTTACATATAGTTCCAAATGTCCTGTTCAGCGCCTCTTAGAAAAATCTTGTTCCCAAGGCAATTTAGAAAGAATGAAGAAAGAGAAATGAATGGATAACGTTTTTAAAAAAATATATGAATCGTTATTTTTCCTGGGATTTTTTAAATATAATAATGAAAGGAAATAATATAGCGCACTCTAGAAATGCGGTCCTAATTGCCCATGCGTAGTGATACGTAGGCAGCTACCGTGCAACAGGGAAAAAACGAAAATAATACATACATGGACAGCAAAACATAAGAATTTTTTAAGTTTTAGTGATTAGCGCAAACGTGAACACATAAGTGAATAGAAGAACCCAAAGTTTTTAATAAAAATGAATCATTCAGTGTAAATATATAATCTGATCAAGCCTGCTCCTAGATATTATATCTAGTTTTAAGTTGCTCAGATGTAACATTTTCTCTTCAATTTCCCATACCAGACCTTGTTCAAAGGTCGTGTTTAAGTATGGAAAAGAAATTTATATGTATATTTAGTGCATAATATCCTAATTTATTAATTGAATAATACAATGAAACACACAGTTGTAACATTTACTATAATTTTTCCCATAAAAACGGGGTAAAAATTGGCCCTTATTCAATATAGTCCTTTGCGAACAAGTACCCTAGTGGGGTAATACTGAACCAAAACAGATCGTGTATTTAGATGGCACACATTTGAGCAAAGAAGCCCATATTTTCCAATATTCGGTTTAGTCTGAGAATTTATTATTGATGAATTGGATTTAGTTTGTTCATTATGCTTAGTCTTGCACATTTCAGACCTCTACAGTAAAGACACGGATGGCTGTGCTGATATTCACATCATCCATCTCGCCCGGCAGCTTGGCGAGCATAATGAATTATCCGAGGAAGAGGCGGCTAACATTGCTTTGGCGAAGCTGTCCGAACAACAGAGCCACAACCGAGGCTGGTATAGAATTAATGCCATGCGGAAAATAACCAGTGGACATAGGCTGGTTCCTCACATGAACGATAAGTTTAAAGAGGTACAGACGCACTAAAATTGCATAGGTAACTTCCTTAAAATCTGGAGAAACCCCCCAAAATATATGGGATTTTGAGAGTCGGATTTAAAGTAGGTGATGCGAAAGCCGAGCATCATATCAGTTCCACTGAGTCTATTAAATCTCATATCATGCCAGCAGCAAACTATGTAGCAAGATTGAACCGAAGACACGACATCGGAACCTCAGTTAACATAACAATTCTTATCAAAATAAACAAATTATCTTTAAAGTATTAGGTTTTAATGCATTCTTCTGCATCCAGTGATCGACAAGCAACGTGGTTTTAATTTTGTTTATTTAATTAAAATAATTTCATAGATATGCACATTTTAGGATTAGATCTTTACTTTTGTGATGTGCTAAAAAATACACGCTGACATGTTTTTGCTAACTGTTCATTTCCAATAGACTGTTCTACAGAGATGCATTCTTTTAGTCTTTATACATCATTCAACAGAGGTGCTTTCTGTCAGTGGCTATATTTTTTGAAGTTTTTTTATGCCATATGAAAATATTAGTTGCAGCTGAGGTAACAAAATTTTATAAATCAATAAAGGGAAAGGAAAAAGTAGATTGCGGAAATTGTACACATTCCTTTCCTGAAGTTTTCAGCCTGTTCATTTATGTCGTTTCTTTTACACCTGATATATGTCTTTATTTATTTTCATTCCACACGTGTTGATTTTGACTACATTTTTTATACTGCATCATTATTTTTCATTCACTGAGTCTGCACACGATCAATAGATAATAATTCACTGAGTACTTCACATATCAGCCTTAGAAATTCGAAAGATAAATATGGGGAAAACTATCAATGGCTGAGAGTAATACGGAAGAAAACACCAACTTAGAGTCTCTGAGCATTACCGTTGCTTGACGAAGACTGTCATCAAACGCAAGCTTCCTTTGTAATCATGATTTGCTTTCACTTTACTTATAGTTAAGCCAGAAAATATGTATCGATTGTCAATTGAAAGAAATTCCATCAGTACCCGAGGTCTCCGTTACAGATCTGAAAGAAAACGAGGACAAAGTGCTGGTGGAATTTACTGCAGTGGAATGCGCAGTAATGGAGAATGAAGGAAAAGTGCGGATTGGTATTCGGCGATATGGAAACCTTAACTCGGAGGTCACAGTATGGTATGTTCTGATGTACTGATGATATACATATAATTTTTGAAACATTGCAATGAAAATGAGATGAGCGTGCAGCTGACAAACGAACAAACAAACGTGACATTGTAAAACATAAGGTGTTCATGTTAACATTTGTATTAGTGTGTATGTCTTAGCTCAATTTTCTTAGCCTGTTAGACACGGTACAACGGTCAAGCTCGACTTGAGTTTTAGGGAGAAGTGACTTCTCCTTTTGAACAGAACATGGAGAAGTGAGAGCTCAACAGTAAAAATACTTAATCAACTACCCATAATCAATTTTATACAATTTCTTTATTTGTTTCATATTTTTTCTCAGTAACGGCACTTTCAAAGAGTTCTAAAAATGTTTGAAACAACCCCTATACCATGTACCTCGAGGGCTAATGTACACATGTCTTCAAATCATGCTGTTCTTCCTCATTTCTTTGTTGCGGATAAAACATTGCTGTAACTATTCATACTTACCACACTAAAATGCATAAAATTACAGTTATGGTTCCTTTATAGTCGGTATATGAACTAAACCCTTCTTTCCAAACGAAATCAACACAGACGTGTGTGCATCTATTTTTAGGAGGGGTTTTCGTAATGTGTAATCACTAACTTTGCTTCATTACAATGATCTATTAATAGGATTGCAAATTTATTGTTTATTTATTTGTCTATGTAACTGCAGTAATTTTAGGCATTAGTTAAATAGTATCTGATTAGCTGCTTTTTTCCGTATTTTCACAAATATGAGTTAAGTCAGCAAACAACTTGGACCTTACAACACTTCTCCGTTTTCGCCAATTCAACAAAAAAGCATTGTCTCATACATTTCTGACCTACATAATTACATTTGAAAGTTAAATCTTAAATAACATAATACATAGACTTTGCTTTCGATAAATTGTATATTTTTCAGAATACATTCGCACCATGATTTACGAAAACAGATAATCTAATACACTAGTACTTCCCAGACATAACGACGTCCGTCATTATTTACCTGTTACTGGCTCACTTACAGTTTCAAACTAATTTTATGACGAAGTGGTTAGTGTACAAGAGGCAGTTAAAATATCCAGATCACCGATTCTGATCTGAAAACATAAATTGCTATTTGCATAATATAGTTAAAGCTTCAAAAACAAGTTTGTATGTTTTATCATCGACAGATAACATACTGAAATCGGTCCGTGATACTGCTGTTAACTGACTTGGGAAAGGGTGAATGGTCAATATGTTATCAAAATACATGCCTGTGAATGTGCAAAAGTTTGTCGGCTTATTTTATATAAAAATTAGGCCTTGTTACTGATGGCTTGATGAATACATTTCGCTATAATACAACACTAGAACTAACATGGCTAAGGCGAGGGGGCATCTCAGAATATATTGTCAGTCAATGTACCTCTTTACAGAAATAAACGGGGCGAAGTCGTGTTTGCTTTCCTAAGAGAAGAAGGCGAAGTTTACATTTTTAGGCGACTTGGTCGCCCACATCGCCTGGTAGCATGACCCCTGACTGTATAGTGAACATCTGTTCAGTTAGAGGAAACAAGTCAATGAGTAATCTGTACATGTCTGTGATGTATGCATGCATGTATGTATGTATGGATGGATGCATGCATGCATGCAGGTAGTTAGGTAGGTAGGCAAGTAGGCAGGTATATAGGTAGGTCAGTAGTAAGAAAGGAAAGAAGTTAGAAGGTTAGACGAGTACTTCAAACACATCTGTTGACTTGTTTAAATATACGTTTAATCAGGGCAGAAACAATTGATGGCAGTGCCCAGGCTGTGGAGGACTACATCCCTTTCAACAAAGCATTGAAATTCCCTCGAAACGAAATATTGCAAGATATATATGTGGATATCGTAGACGATAACATCTGGGAACCGGACGAGTACTTCTACGTTAAGCTATACGTCCAACAAGCCAATCAAAATGGGACAGAAGTCCTTTTGGGCAAAACCAGCATCACCAGAGTGACAATTATAAATGATGATGGTAAGCACATACTAATAGTATTTTTTCGGTAAGAGAATTCTCTGAAGGACTCGTATCACAATTATTTTGTATACACAGTCTCTACGTTTGTTTCACAGTATTGAAATGTTCACGGTGTCCAAATCCTAACGAATGATATGTTAATCTAAAGTACCTTCAAATAGGAACTCACGGTGAAGTTCTTGTCAAAGGTTATCATGCATTGTTGTGATGCGGAACTGTAAACAATGGAACGTGCTATGGGTCACAGATTTCACTTTCGGATCAGCATTAATGTCTCATTTCTTAATGTGCACACAAAGACAACCACATAACAATGCTCATATTCTAAAGATTAAGCAAATACCTTTTAATCAATATCAAGAATGACAAAATCTAACTCTTGTATTTCCAAAATATGCCCTAAATTTAGGCTGAGACTACGTTCGTAGGTACTGAACCGGAAGTAATAATTGTAACCCGAGTACTTTAAGGAATGGCAGCTATCAGTTATGTAACACTTTTGATATCTACAGCCTGCATTTAATACTGTATTAATTTACTTTGCACATCAATTCAGAAGTGAAACAAGAATAGTTAAATAGAACTTTTAAATGCAAATACGGGATGTTTTACAAGATTGTTCCTATTTATTTGCGTTTTTTTTACCATAAGAACTTCTACGAGGAAAAAAAGCCACCACCACCACCCAAAAAACTGCAAATTAGCCATTTTTCGACAAACATTGACTTTCCTTGTTATGTGAAATTCTTTTAAAGGATTATTTTTGCTCAAATAATATATGCGTATAATCGTACAACCTTGTAATTAAGTTTTAATCATTTGGTAGAAAGAAAGGCAACACAAATATTTGTTACATTTGGTCACTCTGCCCGTATTCTTCAATTCATTTTGAGAAAAATTTTCACAACAGCAACCAAACTAATCCGCTATTCGAACCAACTTCCGTTATTTTGGTTTAAATGGCTATTCTTTGTTCAGAGTGTATTTATCAGCGTAACTAATCGTTTGTCTGTGTTTTGTTGTGGGTATTTCTGAGTGTTGTTGCTGTTGTCAGTGTAACTAATCGTGTGTCTATGTTTTGTTGGTTTTTTGTTTAGAATGTTGTTATCAGCGTAACTACTGTTGTTATCAGTGATGTGTCACTGGGCCTGTGTTTTTGAATAGAGAAGAAAAACACAAACACTTTGTTTAATACAGGCTCATTTTTGAATTTGTCACATCGTATATTGTAGCTGTATGTACAGTATATTTATTAACAAGTTTTAAGTACAATTTTTTTATTTCTATATTTTTGAAAGGGGGTTTATAGCCATCGTCTTTGTTACTCGATGCTGGCTTTATGTTTCAAAGCGACTGAACATTTTGTGCAGTGTATAACAAATAAATAAAACAAAACTAGCAGCCATTCCGGAATAAACATTCGCCATATTTATATCCATATCTGAATTACACTGCATTTTTTTGATAGAACCAGGGACGTTAACATTTTCAAAACCCAGCTACGTTGTAAGGGAGGGGCATGGAACGGCCCAAGTATTTGTGAACAGACTGAATGGTGCCGATGGGAGAATAAGTGTTCGGTACAGAACTTGTGATTTAACGGCCGTTGGCGGTAGGGATTATAGAGCTGCAATGGGGACTCAAGAATTCGAACACGGTGAGACCTGCAAGGCGATAGAAGTGGATATTCTCAAGAGCAATGTACGTTTTGTTTGCTTCATTTTATTTAAAACAATATGATACCAGAAGACCTTGTGTCTGAAGATTTGTATCACAATACATAGCATACCGTAATTCCAATAAAGCAAATGTTACTAGAAAATGTCACAGAAGAAGATGATGAAAAGAAGAAGGGCAAAATAATAATAATAATAATAATAATAATAAACAGAAGAAGAAGGAGTAGGAGAAGAAGAAGAAGAGTGTTTATTTGTAATTCAGGCAACTAGTCTGTAACGTCTCCCTCTTAGTAAGAGGGGTGGTTAATTGTATTTGGCTGTGGTTATCTAGAGGATGACCTCACTTGATTTTATACCTCGGTGGGAGTGGCAAGATAGAATATCAACAGAGAACTGTGTAAGAATATTGGGAAGAAATAATACAATACGAGCCCCCTTAGACATGAAAAATAAATTTAATCAACAGCAATTAATAGCGGCATGTCCAATTCAAGCTAAGTTATGTCAACATAATGTGATAGTAGCTTCTAATTTGGATTTTTTGCATCATAATTACGAGTGGTGAAAAGAGCGCAATATCCACCACTGATTGCATCACCTTCCTCTTGTGACCCATGTATCACGTCTTCCTATTCTCTAGTCTCCCTATTCTGAACGCTTCATTTCTTCTGGACTTCCTAGTCTTTTATTCTGAACAACAATCTTTTTCCAGACTTCCGACTTCCGTCTTCGGACTGTCCTGTCTCTCCCAGAAAGCTGTTTTCTCAAAGGACAAAATTACCCCTAAATCTCTATACGTATCACTTTCTATACGTACATAAAATTTCCTCACTTACGTTACTCAGAGCATTACTAGCTATATGAACACTGCATAAATTCTGACCTAATTCGATAGATTATCACTCTCACTTCACAGAGACCGACCATAAATTAACACGTGAGCAATGTATTTAATATTACCGTATCTCTTTACCTATGCTACCCTATGCTCGATTACTATTGCATAAAATTCACAAAATACTAGCTCACAGCAATCCCTAATTTACAAGATTATTTAAATCTTACAAAAATCAGATATAAATATGCGAGTATCATTATCTTGCGATAATCAGTATCGTCCTAACAGACAGGAAAATTATTTTATATCACCCTATGAAATCCTACACATGAAAATTTCTATCGCATGCAATCGTCAATTTTATCAATAAACTAGCAACTGTAAAATTAAAGAGATATATTGCATAACTACTCTAGCATCAACAGAGTTCTATGAAATTGAATAAACGATACATAATATGGATCCTAGTCATACCAAACACATTTGCATAAAAGAAACAATCAAAAATAGACAATTACGTGAAGAATTAAAATTGCTACCATAATGCTATTCTCTTTCAGAAACTGTGCGTCCTTGCACTAAACCCAGTCTTTTCTTACAAGACAGCCACCTGGTCCCGTTTTCTTGATGAATGAGGAAAGCACTATTCTTTTTAGGCTCCCTCAAAGCCAAACTTATCCTCTCTTAGGGTTTTCGGACTAAAACATTTCGACCCAGGTTGTCACTTTAAATTCACATTACTTCCAAAGTGTCCGCCTTAATTTACTCTGACCAGTCGTATGCAGCGGTTCCTAAATTTCTCTCAAGATAATCCTTTCCTTCGTCAGATTTTGGAAAGCCTAGAATCTCTGAACTACGTTGCATATCAATTTCCCTTTGAAAATGATAATTTGACATGGATTCCTATCAAGCGGTTATAGTTGATAGCTCAGATGTTTACTTTCTCAGGACAGCGTTGTACTGCTCTGGTCAAATCTCAATGAGTCATAGATGCTAGCCTTTCAAGTTTAACACTGACATGGGGGGGGGGGGAGAAAAGAAGAACGGTCGAAATTACCTTTCAGAAAGACTTTTCTGGCTTAAATTGATAAAATTTAATGCTCAATGCATTCAACATTAAGGTTAAATACAATTCAAAATTCGACACTTTACATAGCCCATGATACGTATCCATACATTATGCAATACAAAAAGGTGTTTGAGTATGTAACCGAAAGAAAAACATTGTATCCATTGCAATTGTTATGCATGAAAGTAATCAGTTATTATATATTGTTTCTATTTGAATGAAATGCAAATTATATTACACAGTAATCACACATTACAGATTAAATAAACCCTAATGCTTGCATGGTGCAAACAGATGTTTTGTTGTATCAATCGAGTGTCCACGCTGCAGGAGTTGTTAATAAAACAGCTTCACTAACCTTTAAGGCTTTTATTGTAATAAATGGTAATAGCTTTATATATTCTTGTGTTATTTCTGAATGGCAAGTTCCCTATTCTAAACATAGTGATTACATAACAAAAATCGTTATCTCCCAACAATTCTAGATATCTCAAACAAGTGAATTATATTCTTAATGACTTATAGCAAATGCGGTTTTGCGTAAAAACATCTTCACATCTCTGACTAAACTATCTAAGAAATGTATTTTCATTATTGACACCATGAGTACACCAAACATTGCCAATCCATACTTAAAAAAAAGCTTTCTAACATTGTTAACCCAGCAATCCCCCATCTGATCCTAGCTGTAAATGATAGCATAGTGTAGGATATCTGTCCTCTGGTATTTTTAGAATTGTAAGCGACATTTCTGCATACATTTATATCTAATACTCTGCATTCTAAATCTTTCTAGATTATTGTCTATGAATGCATTTGGAGGAGACTTGGATGTTCGAAGAATATATTTACAAAATAACAAATTAACTTTTTCAATATCATAGGCTTCATAAAACCCCAAAACTCAGACCCATAGTTCAGAGTGGGAGTTACCGTCGAGTCAAACAGTCAAATCAATCCAGTTACAGTTAATTTGCCAAGACTTTGCTTCAAAGTAGGCGTAGCCTTCAGCGCTTACAAAGCAGAGTTTTCTGGCGTATACTCCAGATTTGTTTTGAAGAAAATATGCATCTTTGATACTTGTAATATAACTCACTCTATACTTCTGTATGGCCAAAGTACGACTTTTCGTAACTTCTGAGATAGTAACCTCTCATTTAGCATGTACTTAATTTGTTTGTCATGGTTATTTGCTTTTCCAGGTAGCTCCAGAAGATCTAGTAAGCATATTTAGTGTACACATGGCCTTTGCAAGTTTTGAGCATCTTTTTTTCATGCTTCTTTTGTAACAGTTTCATATTTTTTTTAAATCTAGTTTTCAACAAGTGTACTTGTATTATTGTAAGCTTTGTGTGTCATCCTTTCCTTTATTTTAGAAATAGATACATGTATTATATATCTATATCAATAGTTATTAATTTGAGATTAAATGTGAAAATGTTTACCTCACCTATCTTATATTATTTATGCAAAGTAAGCTCATGATATGTCCCTGATCGTGCCATATGTACCGTCCGTCGATCGTCATTAGTCATTCACTCTTAAGGCTTTATTCCTTATGATAAGTTGATTTTTTAGTTATCGAAATTGGTTTATAAGCTTGAATCATAAAGATCTTTGATGCGTTTGCTTACAAGCGACCTCTTTGCTTATTAACTTGGAGATCCAGCCTCAGATTGGCTTATCATATTTCCACAACTGAAGGTATATTTTGGAACTAATTTAGATCACCTTTGGCATGGGTAGTCTTTGGTCTTCAGGCTAACAAAGATATCTGTTCTTATTATGACATGTTATGTGATCTGAATGGTTTAGTTAGTTATCATTCGACAGTGTCAACATATTATTATGGGAAAAAATGTTCTTATTTTTAAAACGGCACCAAATTAATGTAAATCTTTATTTAATATTTGGGAAAGAGAAGCACAATGTAGGTACCCCAAAATGCCAGTCATGAATATTTATCTAAATAGTATACATAAACTGCAATTCAATCTTGACTTTACGCACACTCACCCCTCCCGAATAAATAAGTTTCACGAGTCAATAAAGCCAACATTTACATGTATTTCATGTATAGTTTTGGAACAAACAGTAGCATCTAACGTTAATAAACATGATGTATTGCGTAACAAGGATTCCATGAGATTAGGCCATGTGAAACTCAGACAAGACCACTACTTGATGAATTAGCTACAATTCTTCACAGGCCATCACTTTATACCATATTGCTACACTTCAGCTTTCATAAAGTAAGTCACATAAAACTTCATTTTAATTCCCTTTATCGCCTTACATAGACTTGGCCAGAATAACCAGACGCATGCCAATCTTTCATTAGTCCCAATTCAGGTAATGGCCAGTTATTACAAATATGTTTATTCACTTGACCATTGTACAGGGGGACAAACTCCCACAAAATATCGCCATGTTGCCTTTATTCTCTTTCTTCTTATTAATTACCTCTCCTGTCACCTAAATGGTTAGAGCGTCTGCCTCGGATGCGGGAGGTCGTGAATTCGAACCATGGCCGACTCATACCAAAGACTTATACAAATGGAACTAGCAGCTGTCTCGCTTAGCAGTCAGTATTAAGAGGTTAGTGTTAGGAATGGTTGGCCTGGTGTCAGGATAATGTGACTTGGTTGGACATGATGTCACATGTCTGTGGCACGATGCCCCAATAGAACGAAGTACAACACTATAGACATTGTAGAGGTGTGACTCAAATTGTTAAAGCTGCGTTAAAAATCCCCCACCACACACATGCGCGCACACACACACACACACACACACACACACACACTTATTAATATACACAAACGTGCAACTGCACATTATCTTCAAGAGAGGTGCTGCATTATAGATACATATGAAGACAGAAATATATTATATTATTTTTTTGTTACTCACTTTTTGTTATGTTTCAAGTGCTTCAAACAGTTAAGAGTAGTGCTTCAACCATTAAGAGTATTTTAATCAAACAGAGAAAAACAACTTAAAGATTACAACGTTGTTTGCATAGAGATACATGCTTGCAAAATTTAACACGTATGCTTACTTCACAATAACAAAAGCTAGTTTAGCGATATCAGCCATAATTGGGCCTATCGTATATTCCTTGTCAGGTACCTACAAATGTTATATGTACCTTTATACGAATACATGTGTACATGCATATTTTTATTTGTGTAGATCGATGTCATTAATATTTATTCTGTTGATTGCGTTGACCGTGCATTATTTGTTTAACTTATTTTACTTTCTATTAGTTGAAACTTCAAACGAATCATTCAAAATGCTTATGGCGTGTAAATATAAAATACAGCCTTCAAATTATTGCATAGTATAGTTACACTACTAGTATATAAAATTGGTTTTGTAAAGATTGTTGATATAAATATTCGCAAAATCTTGCAATCTACATATATATCCTGCATCACTTGAAGACGAAAACCTCACAATAATATACATTGTGAAAGAAAATGATGTCTGCAATATAATGAGTGGGGGAGTATTAACACTACAAATAGGTATCAGACTCCAGCAGCTGAAATGGACCACCATCGCAACCCCCTGCACTTTACGTTGGATGTTCTTACCCCCCTCCCCTCCCGCCACTGCTCTAATGGCCTAGTGGTCAGAGCGTCCGCCTCGGATGCTGGAAGTCAGAACCCAGGCCGAGTCATACCAAAGACTTATTAAAATGGTACTAACAGCTCCTTCGCTCGGCGCTCAGCATTATGGGGTTAATGTTAGGACTGGTCAGCCTGGTGTCAGGATAATAATGTAACTGGGTAGGACATCGTGCTACATGTCTGTAGCGTGATGTCCCAATGCTAGACATCACTCTTAAGTGCCACACTGCAGACATTGTAGAGATATGACTGAAAAATTGTTAAAGTTACATTAAAATCCAAATCTTTCTCTCTCTCTTTCTCTCTCTCTCTCTCTCTCTCTCACACACACACACACACACACACACACACACACACACACAAAGACACACACACATACATGCCTCTAAGAGACAATTACACAGAGGTAATCATTTAAAATCCACTGCATCTCCCATGCCACTTATTACTATTATTGCCTACATAAAAAAAGTTTGGTTACAAAAAGTTTTTTTAAAATGAGTTTTTGTTTTGTTTTTGCTACATTTGACCATTGACCGCATCCCATAAACCACAGCACTGAAGCCAAAGATGATATCATTCTAAGAGATGGTTACCATCAGGGCAAATTAACAGCAAAGTTTTGTGGAATTCCACTCATCCTTAGTGAAGAAAATGCTGTAACGGACATACTACCAAACTGACTGCCACATGGTATAACAATATCCCATAAGCTTTTTAAAATAGTATGGGGATAATACGGTGTGATACAGTATTTTAATTTTGTAGCTTATCCTTAATTTTAGTACCAGCACCATTGGTAACTAGATGGCTGCAGTGGAGTGGCAAATTATCGATTTTCGCTACTTATTTAATCTTACCTCTCTGACCCTTTAACATACTGCCCCATCCCCCTCTGCCTGTCGTCTTAATGTCCGCCTAAAACACGTCATTTCAACCTGAAATTCTCTTTGCTTTTCGCAAAATATGGCGCGGAGCAGTCTGTATTCGTGTCCTGGAATTCAACGCCTACAATCGTCTATGTCCCGTGACAAGTCACTTCCAAATACAAGTATATTTGAACATACATCAATATTATTAAAAAATCTCTATTTGTAACTAAATATCTCTGGTGAATTAACGGCAATTACGATGCAATGTTATATTTGTATAAGAAAAATCTACATTGGTAATTATATGAAAATTATCACCAATTGCACATATATTATTGAGAAATTCAGTTGTCTTTTCTGATGAATACAAATCTGTATGACTGAATGAATCGATGTTAAAACCAATACACTGTTTTAATTCATAATATGTAGGTATAATTTCAAATTAAGAGCGTTGGCGTGGGAATGCATTACTTGAGAAAAATAGCTGTGCTGGATTGGTTTATTCTGCTAATTGTAATTGGATTTTAAAAAAAGTTGCAATGATAGATGATAACATTTACATTGTAGTATATATATTCCATTCATTTCCCTTTTCTTTCTACTTTGATAGGTTCCAGAGATGAGTAATAGCTTCTGTGTTGAGTTATTTGAACCTACTGCAGGAGCACAAATAGGAAAGGTCAAAAAATGTATAGTCACAATAGTCAGCGACGATGGTAAGACATTTTGATTCTATCCATGAATAGATTTGAATATTTATTATTATTATTATTATATGGAAGTTCAGAAGCTGCTAAAGGGCTATAATTCTCTTTAAAATGGTCTCACCAAATGGTCACGTTTTGACCATGATAAGTATCAACTTAGTTTCAAAGATTTGCTGCAAGAAACTCTTTTGCTTATAACTGGAGCCATGGAGTAAAAAAATAATGGAAAAGTACTTTTATCCTAATTTTTGCCACATTTCTAAGAAATTAATGAAATATAATAATAAATGCCAACGTTTTAATGATACACATCAATTATGTTAGCTGTTAAAGAAAAGTACATACTCTTCCAGCAATGTTAGATTATTTCAGAGAATTCTAAGATACAACGATAACTACCAAAAATTAATTAAATAAAATCTTCATTTCTGTTGCATGAATCGAAATAAAATTATTCGTATTGAAAATAATGAGTGAAAGGTAAAGGTAAATCCTTTAAACCCTAAATCTAAAAGAGATGAATAGTTGTTAAGTTAGTTTTCCATAACTATGATAAATTAAATATATGCAATCCTGGGCACCATACTTGTGTCTTAGCCTGTGCTTGGTTACATGCATGCTTGATTAGCCAAGGTAGTTTGTTTTCTCCGCCTCGAGGGTAATTTAAAATCTTAACTATCAAGGGTGCTGAATATAAATTACTCGAACTTGCCATAGAATCGATGAAATAATTCATTAAATTTCAACTTTAATTTTAATTAAATGTAGCGACGACTGCCTTTTACAGTTTCTAGAACAATTGTTATATTAATTAATAATTTTTATTTATTTATTAACTCATTCATTTTCTTCAGAATTCAGTGGGATGGTGTCCAGAATAGCTGCTAAAACAAAAGAGAATATGGACGCACTAAGGTTGGAGAAGAGCACGTGGTTGGAGCAATTCCAGCATGCAATAAACATCAACGACGGTGACGTGCAAACGGCTACAGTACTCGATTACGTTCTGCACTTTTGTTCTTTTTTTTGGAAAGTAAGTTCAATAATTATGCGTAAAAGAAATAATATTACAGTGTCACAACTGTAATACTGTTCTTTAATGAACCCGATGTCTCACCTGCGACCGTGTATCAATCTCGTGGTACTGTAACTAACAAACAACTTTAACACAAAACGTTAGTATTGTTGCACCGAAAAAGTGACCCCTGTATTTCATTATTGTACCGCTGGTGAGATGATGATGATGATAATGATGATGATGATGATAATAATAATAATAATAATAATAACAGCAATAAGAACAACAGCAACAGCAATGATGATGGTGATGATGATAATGGATGTGGTACAGCTGTCACTGCCACTACTACAACATTTGATTTTAGTTCTTTGCTTCTGCCGACTGCATTATTAGTATCGTCATCATCAACAACAGTAATGACATAAATAACGACATTAATGTCAGGAACATTAGAATAATTTATCTTTGGAAAATCACATCCATACTTTTTGGAAAAACTAAGAACAAAGCTTTGTGAAAAGGTCAGATGACTTACGTGACATGCAACTTTATTGAAATATATTGTTAGTTATGGTGATGGGCATTTGATTTGTTGTGATGCCTTCATTCACTTTGTTGCCATTGTGAACAATAATAATGAAAAAATGTACAGTTTATATTACAGTTTAAAATGTTAACTTTTTCTCTGCATTTAAAAGGTTGAAACTTATTTTAAATTGATGGCCTACCATCAAAAAAATTTGTCTCAGTGTTCCAAGCGAAAAGATCGCGACATTCATTTTTCGATTTAAAAAATAATGAGGTTTTTGTAATATCTTGCTTCAAAATATAAGACATTAATGCGCACCTTCGTTCTTTCCTGTTATCTGAGAAAATCTCTCTTATCGATTAAGAAATTTTAAACTCTGACATTTATGAAACTTAATCCAGGATCTTGAGTCGAAGCAAAGCATTGTCAAACAAATCTTTGTAGTTTCTCCCCAAAATACTAAATATTAAGCAAAGTTCGAATTATTTCCAGAAATCTTTTCATATTTCAGGTTCTGTTTGCTTGTATTCCTCCGCCTTCAATTGGTGGCGGCTGGCTGACGTTCTTTTTATCCCTTGTTTTAATCGGCATAATGACAGCCATTGTGGGAGACCTGGCGTCCATATTTGGTTGCCTTGTCGGGCTCTCGGATACAACTACTGCCATTACATTTGTGGCGTTGGGAACGAGTATGCCTGATACATTTGCGAGCAAGCAGGCAGCTTTAGCGGAGAAATACGCTGACAGCTCGATCGGCAACGTCAATGGCAGCAATGCTGTGAATGTATTTCTTGGGCTAGGACTGCCATGGTTAATTGCCAGTATATACTGGAATATTCAGGTAAATATGAAGTGGGAGAATTACGTTTTGTTTGATTTGTGCGTATATGTGTTTGTGTTGTGTGGAGAGAAGGAGAGGGAATTATGATATAAATGTTGTAGTTTTTACTCAATCAGCGCGCTCTCCTTCCCACTAATGACAGCCAACCATTCTACTGTAGGGACCTTTATGGACCCACAGATTGAGGCCAAACTATCAGGGTTCCTTGAATCCATAAAAGCCTGGGGGAGGTGGCACCATCCCCTTCCTCAGGAACAACTAGCAGACTGCGGTGCAGTCAGAAAAGTGCCACATGCACAATTGTGCGCACGCCACTATAATTAAACTCAACAACAACAACAACAATCAGCGCATTTCCAAATGTTTGGTGGGTAAATTTCCATTTAGCATTGATTATTTGATTTCCTGCACAATATTTTTGATTGAATTTTACTTACAATGGTACGAAATTTGTCAGTTCCAAAAGTATTTTGCCTATACATATATAAGCGTATGATCTTTGCGAGAACTTGTATATTTACTGTATTCAATATTCAAGTTATTACCTTTTTTATTTTAATATGTGTTATATCACACACACACACACATACACATACACACACACACACAGATGAAATTAGCTAAGTCAAAATACATCAAAATACTATCTGATGGAGTAACAAATCCTCATTAAATGACACATTTAATAAAAAAAACTCCTCGTTAAATGACGCATTTGGTAAAATATCCTCATTAAATGACGCATTTAGTAAAATTAATCGTCATTAAATGACACATTTAGTAAAACAAATCCTCATTAAATGACGCATTTAATAAAATATTCCTCATTAAATGACGCATTTCTTTTTTTAAAAATCCCCTTTAAATGACGCATTTAGTAAAATTAATCGTTATTAAATGACACATTTAGTAAAACAAATTCTCATTAAATGACGCATTTTGTAAAACAAATCCACATTAAATGACGTATTTAATAAACATATTCATGATTAAATGACGTATCTAGCAAAAAAAAGATCCTCATTAAATTACGCATTGAGTAAAATTTGTCATCATAAAATGACTCATTTAGTTTAAAAAATCCTCATTAAATGACGCATTTAGTAAAATTATTCATCATTAAATGACGCATTTAGTAAAAATAATCCTCGTTAAATGACGCATTTAGTTCGAATAATCATCATTAAATGACGTATTTAGTATCTTTAGAGTTATCACTGTACTACTGTATCATGTCTTCAGTATTTAAATTTTTTAAAGAAGTAGATAAGACATAACAGCACCTGCCTTAAAAGCCAGTTTTGAATCTTGAAATTCTAGATTTCATCCCTGTTACCATCATATGTTCGACGTTCTAGTCACCCATTAATGGTCAGTAGTGTACTTTGGTTTCCTCCACTTCATAGAGAGCTTCCGCAAGTAACAAATCTTTAGACACTTGGATGTGAATAATTTTGAGATGTTCCTGCTTTAGAACTGGGTGTAAAAGAATCGCGTAGAGAAGGAGCATTAGAATAGCATGGCGTGAACTGAGACACCCCAGTTTTTTTCCTTCTGCTTTTAGCTAATATCCAGTGTTTCTCTGTAATGGTAGAAGAAGTCTTTACTTACCAAATTGACCATTGCACTTTTTACAATTCCAATAAAAAGCTTACAAATATTATGCAGACTTTAAAATGTTGACCTACAACAATTACAAAGAGCATTAGACAGTTGCGACCTATGCGTTTTATTACTTGCACACATGAGGAAACTGTCTCAATTAAATAATTGTCTTGACATCGTTAAAGATAATTACGATTTGATTCACTTTGTTTTTCCAGGGTTCCACGTTTGACGTCCCGACCGGTGACATTGCCACCAGCGTCATTATCTATATGTTGGCCGCCACCCTGGCGATTATTATACTCGCAGTTAGAAGACATTTCGCCTTTTTCGGATGTGCTGAATTAGGTGGGCCTCGCGGACCCAAGATTTTTACAGCAATCCTAATATCTCTTTTGTGGATTTTGTATATTATTCTTTCCTCTTTAAACTCGTCTGGTACAATAAACATAAATGTACACTAGTGGCAATTTAAAAAAAAAGTCTATTGTTTATGTTTGACAATTTAAACATCAAACATTATCAACATATCGATGTTTTTTAAATAAAATTATTATTTAAATAATGTATAAATGTTTAAAAAAAATTATAGCTTGTAGGTGTCAGCACCAATAATAGTCGAGATGACGGATGTTAATTTTCATTCACATAAAACGTCGTTACTTCATTGAAAAAACGTAGCCTATGCATATATATATATATATATATATATATATATATATATATATATATATATATATATATATATATATATATATATATATATATATATATATATATGTGTGTGTGTGTGTGTGTGTGTGTGTGTGTATGTATGGATGTATGTATGTATTATTGGAACGTTAATTAAATTTTGGGAAATGAATGTTTTAGATATCTTTATCATGATTAAAAAATAAGACATGAACAGCAAGTGTAAATAATTTTTAACTTTGGTTTCCAATCAAGAGTGTTAGATTTTATTTTTCCAAAAGAAGGCTAGAGTATGTGACCGTACCACTCCGTGCCCCCTAGCTTGCCTGTACACATGTTGAGCCTTTTATATACACAGACATTAACATATGTCTGAAAGGAAGAAAAGATAGTAACACGGACAGCACTTACCAGCTTCTATTATGTGCAATTTCCTTCTTTAAATTTTGATTGCATATTTTATATTTTCTAACGTTACATTTGTAGATTACGTTCTGCAAAGTACTTGGAAAGTTTGGGTTTTTATCCCCACCGGAAGTTGAAGATCGACCATGTCTGTTGATATTATGCATGTAGCATTGGGGTATATATTAAGGCTTTATAAAAGTAGCATACTCTCATACGTCACTAGTTTTAATTTGAATACAGTCGATTAGGGCAGGCAACTTGGACTTGGCAATAATCCCAAAATTACATATTTATTCACAGTCGGGTAAACATGTATTGTAAACAAATAAGCATGGCTTTCTCACGATCACACACACACATACACACACACACACAAACACTTGAGTTTATATCATGTCTAATTCCAACCTTTGGGACATTCTTAAAATGCAACTTTTGCATATTGTGCCTGCAAAATTAAACCTTTTAAATAAACAGTAATGCTGTGGTCAGCCGCTGCATTGTTGGGCCGTGTAAATTTACTTTTTACGATCTGCATGAAACAGCTGACTTCACGTAGAACATATTTACATCACACGGATCATAAAGAAATGCAAGTTTATGTCCAACGGATGAGATGTTGTTTTGAACTTGTCATCAACATGGCAACATTCATGGTTCCGCATAATGCATAACTAAGCACAGTGGTTCAAAAGGCAGGGGTGGGCTAAGATACCGTATATGGTCAAAAGTGATTGGTCACTTGCAAATGTACATGCACAGCATTCTTGCTTTTCCCCAGTGGTTTAAACTCCTTAGCAAAAACAAGTTTTTAAATTGTTTGCTTGTTTTGTTTGGCTTGGGTCACGGAAAAATTTAAACAAAATTTGTTTGAATTTGTTTCGTACATTATTTTATGTCATTTGAACAATTGTTATAAACTGATTTCAGCGCAGTTTTGTTGTTAACTCAAATGATGCATTATCGATTAGGAAAATATGTATGTTTTTGAGTGTAGTTTAGCCATTGAAATATTTGCTGACATAAAAATTATGAGATCCAAACTTGTGGTAAGGTGTGGAGCATTAAAAGACAACTCCCTAGTCATATGTTGGAAACGTACTTTTTTAAGGATGTTGCAGTCTACATGAAATAAACTTTGACAACGCTTTCAAACACTGGATTGACACAAGTTGCTGTACCCATGCATGTTTCTGTTTTAACGTTGTCCATTTATTATTTTATTTAATGATGTTTTGTAACACTGGTTACAAAAAAAATATAAAAAAATGAAATATTTTCACCTTGAAATAAAATAATTGAGTCAAAATAAACACGTTTTATCACATACTTGTGTTTGCTCTCTCTCTCTCTCTCTCTCTCTCTCTCTCTCTCTCTCTCACCGGCACACACACGCACACACAAACAGAATAAATTCATAAGAGAACTAATAATTTGAAGATTTAAAGAGAAACGCAAACACAGGAAATGTAAACAAAAGTACAATAGAGCCACTGGGGTCAGAACACTGTTGCACCAATATTAAGGTTTGAGAGAAGAAAAAAAAACTATTATGCGCACTAGATTTACTTCTTGATAAGAGCTGGAGCAAATATTCTGAACCGCTCCGGTGGCCCAAATGATTAGAGCGTCTGCCTCGGATGAGGAAGGTCGCGGGTTAGAAACCCGTTGAGTCATGCCAAAGAAATAGTACTAGCAGAGGTTAGTGTTAGGACTGGTCGGTCTAATGTCAGGATAATGTGAATGGGTGGGACATGATATTACATGTCTGGTGCTTGATTCCCTACTGCTAGACATAATTATAAACTACCACACTGCAGACATCGTAACGATATGAACGATATGACTAATGTTGTTAAAACTACGTTTAAAAAACGAACAAAACAAACAAACAAACAAACTATAAAACTACAAATAACAAAACACACACACACACACACACATTTTCTAAAAAAAAACAAAAATGATGTGTTTCACGGCATTTTTTAAAGAATAATACCCTTAAAATTGCATACCCGTAAAAACTACCTAAATCAACAGTCTCGCACTTGATATGCACATCGTATGTGTTAGCGATAGTTTTGCACTTGATATACACATCATATGTGTTGGCAATAGTTTTGCACTTGATATACACATCGTATGTGTTGGCAATAGTTTTGCACTTGATATACACATCGTATGTGTTGGCAATAGTTTTGCACTTGATATGCAGAACATAATTGTGACCTATGGGGAAAACATTACAAATTGTGTTAGTTTAAAGGCAATATCTGTGTACAAAATGGCAAAATTTTGATCACCGACTTGAGTGCACTATATAATTGCTCCATTCAACCTGGCTGTATTTTTGTATTGTTAACTGACTGAATTTATTTAAATGCTCTAATAAATGCTCCAAGTTCTTATATTGGTTGGGATAAAATGAAACTTTACTGATTCGAACCGAATAATTACAATATGTTTATGTCCTGACAGTACGGTGAACCAAAAAGATTTAAAACTTCCCTGATCGTTGCAAGATTATTCATTTTATTGTAGCAGTAATAAGTTGTTTTTCAACGCTAAATTTTATCGGTGAAACAGTAATTTTTGCCTTGTAACGATATAAGAACGATATTAATGACACGGGTGTCATTGCAGAGGTGTCTGTATTTGTTGAACTTGTATTCATACACTCACATACCCTTGCAACAATATTCAAATGCATGTGTGTAATTATTTGTTTATTGCGACAGTATGGTATGTTTAATCGTTACAACAGTAACTACAGTCTTGTAACGGTCATGTTTTTCGTCGTGATGAAAACAATTGTTTTACGGTTTTTAAAGATAGTTTTATCGTTATAACATTAATCGCTATTGTTATATTTATTATATTTAGTTTATATATGATTTAATTTAATTGTTTGTTTGTTAGTTTTAAATTCTTTATTCCATTACATGCTATTTCAGTGTAACTTTATTTACTGGATTTGATATTGTCCAGATTGGAGTTCAGTTCTGACTGTTTTTAAAATAAATTTTTTGACGTAAACAGCTAATACTAGAGACAGTGTTACTAATGTTGACATATTTAAAGACCTTGATTCAGAACCAGTGATAGTTTGTGGTAAACAACATTTTTTTTAATAGCCTTTCCCAGAGTAAAAACCATTGATTTAAGTTAAGGGTATACTATGAGAACGTGATGTTAGGCATGTTTAAAGCTTCTATTTTGTTCTAGAAAGATGACATTGTGACCCTCATCCGGGAATCTGTTTTGCGTCTTAGACTTATTACTAATGTTCTGAGAAAGAATTATCATTCGTGCTTAACACTTGAGACCTCCAGGTGTTTTGTAATGTGTCCTGTTTGGGCTAATTATTTTTTGTCTTCAAATTATTTGGATTTCAAGTAATTGTTTCCCTGGAAATATTAGTGCTCTAAACTAATTCTTGGACAGGGACATTAATCGAAATTTATACAGAATTCAAAACCTGGAATAATATTTTATTTGATTCAACAAGAGACTGTTTACACTGCAGCACTTCACAGATTACAACAGATATCATCGTCTTCCATTTTGGATTTCATCGGGATTCGAACTCAGTTTCATTTAGGACTTTGTAAAAGTAGGACTTCTTTTTTAATTCTTTGATTAATTTTGGATTTGATTCGTAGAACCGTAAGTTCTTTTTCTCTTTTTACTTTCTTTTTCTAGGGGCTTAAATCATTTGTAAAATTTTACAAAGCTTGTTGTCTTCACTTTTTATTGTTACGTTTTGTAACAGCCTATATACAATTAGCAAATAATTACTTACCTTTGTAAAGAAAAAACTTACGACTGGTGTGGTATGTATGTATGTATGTATGTATGTATGTATGTATGTATGTATGTATGTATGTGTGTGTGTGTGTGTATGTGTGTGTATGTATGTATGTGTGTGTATGTATGCGTGCGCGCGCGTGTGTGTGTGTGTGTGATTTTTTAGTCATATCGCTACGATGTCTGCAGTGTGGCAGTTTATAGTGATGTCTAGCACTGGGGCATCATGTCGCAGACATGTAGCACGATGTCCCGCCCAGTCACATTATCCTGACACCAGGCTGACCAGTCTTAACGTTAACCTCTTAATCCTGAGCGCCAAGCGAGGCAGCTGTTAGTACCATTTTTGTAAGTCTTTGATACGACTTGGCCAGGGATGGAACCCACGACCTCCCGCATCCGAGGCGGACACTCTTGCCACTATTCCACTGGTGTGGTATGGTATGTATGTATGTATGTATGTATGTATGTATGTATGTATGTATGTATGTATGTATGTATGCATGCATGCATGCATGCATGCGTGTGTGTGTGTGTGCGTGTGTGTGTGTGTGTCTATCAAGGAGGTGAACAAAGAAACCGTTCAAGACTTAGTGGATTAACAAGTACTTTTAAAGAATTGATTCATGTTGTTTCAATCTGCAAAGCTGGAAGAACCATAACAGACCAGGCATCTGGTGAGAGATTTACAAAGAGACATTCGCAAATACAATTCCAACTAGATTTAAGACTACTCCTCTCGAGATTCAAGATAATTGTTATTTATGTCAAGAGTCCCATGATGTCCACAACGTCAGCCCTCCAAGGCTGGAGAAAAGAAAACTAAAACTAAAGATACTTGTTTCCAACGTCAAGAAAAATGGCTCTGGTTTACACTGTCCCAAGAAAAATCAAACAAGGAGGAGAAGAGCTCAGTAACAGATTCAGGAGCTATTCAAAGACGCGGGACATGCAGTAGAAACAGTGGAAGACAATTCGATGTCAGTGAAGAAATTAAAAAAGAAAAACAGTAAGCACAAACAAATAGGCTCTTGGGATGTGTTCTGAAATTTATTTTGATTCTCATTCAGGAAAATATGCCAGACAAATACAACCGATAACTGGGTAACTTCTCAATGAAAGAATTCAAATCTAGGGCTACAAAAGCGAATGTAGTATAGCGAATGTGTGTTGACCATGATAAGGTAATACAAATTGTGTTTTTGCTCGTTTCTTCATCTTGTTTAATGTCTATAGGAGATTATGCCAGTGTGAGCACTTCACCTTGTCTACAGTCTTAGTGAACACGCACTTTTGTGTCCACTAGTATATGCATGTTTGTTTCACATAGTGTACATGTATGTTTGTGCCCAATAGTGAATATGTACTTTTGTTTCTGATAGTGTATATATGTTTGCGACAGATAGTATATATGTATGTTTGTGTCTGATAGAGTCATTTATTTGTGTCTGACAGTGAATATGTATTTTTGTTTCTGATAGTGTATACGTGTGTTTTAGTCTGATATTGTATACATGTCTGTGTCTGGTAGTGTATATGTATGTGTGTGTTTGTTAAGTTTATATGTATGTTTGTGGATGATAGTGAATATGTATTTTTATGACTGATAATATTAGTATGCGTGTGCCTGTTAGCATAAATATGTGTTTGTGTTGATTGTTCAATGCAATCAACTGCCTGTCCTTTAATGTGTGTATCTTCTTCTCTCCATCTCTTTAATCTCTACAGAAAGTAATGCTGTTATAGTTTTGCAGTTTTCGAACTTGGAAAGAAAATGTTACAACCTCAGAATAAACCTTAACTAAATACTAAAGCCGGATTTCATTTGATAATGTGGTAAACTGAATCCTCGTCTGAACATTTAATTCATCGTACGATAACCAACGTTGGGAAAAAAGTGAACCGACATTAAATAAGGTCAATCGGCGTACTAAAACCTAGGGTAGAAAAAACAACTGTAATTTGTTTTTTTTTTTTTAAATTAATCCCACTTCTTATGCTTAAAAGAGCCAACAATATGTCAAAAGGTCCGATAAAGCAAACATCAAACAACCAAAAAAAGCCAACCACCGGTGATAATCTCATTCAAACGTGTCTGGTCACTTTTAAACTTGGCAAAAAGACGTTTAGAATTCAAGACAAGTTCGCGTTTGATCGGCCGTCAACAAATGAGGACCCATCTTGCACAAACCTTTATGAGTTTCAAATGATTTTTCAGTATAATGAAAACAGCTTAAGCCTTAAAACTCTTGATAACAGAAACATCTTCCGCTGTGTATCTAACATCTTCGTTGATTGTTTCCATCATAGCAGCCACGTCCCCAGATCGCAGATAAAGATATTCCAGAGCGTGTGGCATCTTACATAGATAACGACAATTTGACGGAGAATTGCATCATCAAAGTTTATCTAATAGACAGTGACGTCTGACGGGGACTATCGCACAAGCGTCGAATTATGTAGTATGCTCTTTGCATAGTAGCAGAATTGTTCTCATTCTCCGACAATTTACGTCACTGTCACTTACCTCTGTTACCTCAAGTCACATACTTATTTTTGCAGATGTTCGGCGTGATGCAAGTGTAGCAGCAGAACATATTACTGAAGCGTTACTTATTTATTGATTGGCGTTAAATTTATTGACAATTTCAGATAGTAAAATATGTTGTAACAAAACATTCAGAACTTTTCAGTACACATCGTATTTACATTATGAGACCATATGTATTTACATTAGCCTGTTCCAATTAAATTAAATGTTTTGATTGGTTTTAATGGCACTTTTAACGCTTTTTTGGCCATATCATGCAGAGAAAATTGGATATAGTTGCCTTTCCGGAGGAAGCATTCGGGGAAATAAAGGGTATTATGACGTCACGACCATTACGTCATTACATCCAGCGTTTGACGCCATGTCAGTCAAATACATTTTCATCGTTGTCACTTATGTTCTTCATTGTAATGCAATCAGTAATAGCATAATAACAAATCTAAGCAAGGGCGAGATCGGATATGACATTATTAATCATAAAACGTTACCAATCTGGAGGAAAACCAAACGCGGTTTAGATTTGTCGTCATTTGGAAACAGTAAATGGCGAATGACAAAGGAGGAAGCAAAGAAAATGTTTGAAGAATATTATAAGTGTATCACGGAAAGAAATAAAAAGCTCTTGGACGAGAAGGAGGCAATTAAAGCAATTCTGGCTCTTGAAGGACAGAGAGTAATACTCGAGTGCCACACTTGCAGTTGCCCAGACCAAGATCGTGGAAGGCAGACGATATCTTGGCAGAAATTGGGTCTAGCTGATGGTGTTGTACAGTATGTTACATCTGGAGAAAATCGACGCATTAAAGAGGTATTTGATCTTAATTCTCTGTTTTTATTGTAAGTGACTCGGGTACATTTTAGTGTGACAGAAGGTTTCCATTTGTGAGCCAACGTAGAATTGACATGTACAGTAATGCTAGCCGAAAGCTATGTAACTGTTGTAACATTATATGTAAAGCTCCACACGCCACAAATATGTAGCAACGTTGACAACGACACGTAAAGCTACAATAATAATTGTTTTATATTCCCATGCATGTGTCTTATTAATTTCAACTAATAGTATACTCAATATGGATGAATATCAATAAGGGGCAAACATGAATTATTTTATTTCAGGTGAAAAGAGACTAGCTTTAAAATGATTGTACCTGAGATGAAACATTCCACTTACTTGTTTTAGGATGCTCTAAAAGTCGGTTAAAAATAAAACAGCAACTATAGTAAATGTAACATGGGTCATGTATGCGCATTTACTCATTTTAAATTAAATATAAATTGTTCTTTTAAAATTTGACACTAATTTTCTTTAATCAAAGTCTCTTCAATCCAGATTATTGAATGCACAACACCAAAACGGTCATCAATAAACTTCCAGACGAAAATTATCGATCTATATGGTCTTTTACTGAAGTTGATGCTACCATCCAAAGTGTAGAGAGGTGCATTTCTGACGTGAAATCATGGATGACATGTAACAAGCTGCAGATGAATGATGATAAAACTGAGGCCATTCTGATAACAACACAAAGACTTTCTCATTCACATCCTTTACCTCAAACAATAAATATCAGCAACGCCAACATTAAATTCACACAATCAGTACGAAACCTAGGTGTTATTTTGGACAGTACTCTCACATTGCAGCAACATGTCATGAACATATGCAAGGCTGCATATCTTGAGCTGAAATGCATCAGCTCAGTTCACAAATATCTTTCAGTTGATGCCACTAAAACACTTCTGTGTTCATTAGTACTTTCAAGACTGGACTATTGTAACTCAATTCTGTCTGGTTCATCTCAATATCTACTCCAGAAACTTCAAAAACTTCAAAAACACAGCTGCTCAGATCATCCTTAGAGCACCACGATCAGAGCACACCTCCCCACTGCTCTGTACCCTACGCTGGCTATCCATTCGATCCAGAATCAAACACAAAATTTGTTCTCTGTGCTACATTTCACTGTCGGACTCAAGTCCAACATACCTATCTGACCTCACCCATGTGTACACACCAGCAAGATACTTATGCTCCTCTTCTGACAATCGTATGCTCATTATTCCCACTATGAAAATAAAATCATATGGACAGCGTTCTTTTGCATACCAGGGCCCAGCAACGTGGAATGAATTGCCCACTGAACTTAGACACAAAGACACAGTGATCACATTCCAGAGGGCTCTCAAAACTCACTTATTTCGACTGCAAGAACAAACTTAAAGACCTAATAATGTTTCCTACCTTAAATATTCTCAGCATGTTTTTTAATGTTTTCTAATTTCATGGTGTTTGTTTTTGTAATCATATCATTATATGTTTTTTATGTTATAGGTGTTGTCTAATGTTGTAAAGCGCTTAGAGCTTCTAAAGATTAGGCGCTATACAAAGTCCTCATTATTATTATTATTATTATTATTATTATTATTTTACAGTGGTGGCCATATACTAAACTTGGGTCAAGTAAAGAGCATGTCGAGTGGAATCATCACAATATAGGGTAGTAAGAATTAGTTTATCAATAGGCGTAGCTTTCATTGTGACATCACAGCGCGCGACTTTCAAGCCGGATTGTACTGGATCACAAATTGAGGCGTATTTCCTCCAAAAATGTCTACTTACTTTGACATTGATGTTGCTGTATGCACTTCTTGGGGCGTCTAAACAATGACCTTCCCAAGAAATCTGGATGTATAAGATTCCAAATGAAGTGAATACTTGCCACTTAAAGGTATGTAGAATCAAATTCCAAAAATTGACACCATCACTGAAATAGTCGGTGTTGAATGCCTACATGACCTGTGTGACTTTTACTATATCAGAAATGAAATAAATCATTAATTAATGAATTATTGTTTCCTAATTATAACTTACGACAAAACCTTATATACAGAAACCACTGTGCCAAAAGTCCAGTCATAGAGTTACTGTTTGGAAAGATGCTATGAAAGGAAATTAAAATATCAGCATTGATAACATAATGCAGGTACTGATTTAATTGAGTTAAACCTATGTTTTACGCCTTTTTAGTGTTATTGTTTCTAGAAAATCAAGAGAATTTAAGCTGATGCAACTATTAAGCTAACGAATCATAAATGCATCAATGAAAATCATCAGACAAAAATTTAAATCTCGATACATATTCTCTAACCAATGGTCATCGATCCACATCTACCTTTGGTATATGCAACTAGCCGATACCATTGTCTTCCGATCTGCTGTGTGATCGGATGCAACTAAAATAAACTGATTTCAATCAGATTGCACGTTTCATTTACATGTTAAGATGGTTTTGAGTTATCGCAAATAGCTTATGTAGACAACGACACATATTAATGTTACTCTGTCTCATTTAAACCTTTCATACAAAAGGTTTTCTTTCCAGCCAAGGCGTGAAGACATCAGTGAAGTAGCCATCTTAAACAGGTCACGTAACGAACGCTTCTATTGGTCAATACATAAAATTCCTTCATACCCAAGACGGCTCGTGTTCAATGCACTGGCTATATAAGGCCACAGAACGATGTGGAACTAAGTGGGTCTAAAACCTTTGACTAGCGAAGATGACATAAATTTTGTGCAATATAATCTATTGCGAGGTACAATCGTTAAAATGTGACCAATCACGTATCTGATAAATAACAATTGACTAAAAGCATAAAGACTTTCATTTGTATCATGTGCTCTCTCTCCCTCTCTCTCTCTCTCTCTCTCTCTCTCTCTCTCTCTCTCTCTCTCTCTCGGCCCCTAGTGGCCAAGTGGTCTAAAGCGTTCACCGTTACGGATCACTGCCATCTCTTGTCTGTCTGCGTGGGTTCGAGTCTCGGGTTCAGCCAATGTGGGTATGTGAGAAAGCTTGCCAGACAATGTATAGCTTATCTTGTGCTGAAAAATGGCGTTAAACCCTATAACAGCAACAACAACAACAATCTCTCTCTCTCTCTCTCTCTCTCTCTCACACACACACACACACACACACACACACACACACACACACACACGCGCGCGCGCGCGCGCACACACACACACATTAAGACTGTTCAGGCCAGTAAGACTGGGGGGATATAGAAACAATTTCATAATTGGTTGTACGTCAAAAATATTGAGTCATTTATAGAAAAAATAGCATACCTCATGCGTTTTAAAAAGTAAGATTACAGGTGAATGTACATAATTATTTTGTTGTTATAGTTACAAAATCATCTGCAGAAAGGTGGCGAGCTTTTTGTGTTGTATCGAAGTCCCTAACCTGTGTGTTGCTTTAATTTATTGTTGTTCTTATTCTTATAATTTTTATTTTTATCAATTCCTTTTAGGACAACACTTTAGAGTTACAAAATGTTGATGTGAGTGATTCAGGTCAGTATTTTTGCGTCTTGAGCGGGGAAACATTAGAAATTTATCAGGTCGATGTACTGTTTAGAGAGCCGCTCACGACTGTTCCAGAAGCAAACAGCAGTCTACTAAAGCCGCCACAACTCCTTGTAGAACATAATTATTTTGTTGTTATAGTTACAAAATCATCTGCAGAAAGGTGGCGAGCTTTTTGTGTTGTATCGAAGTCCCTAATCTGTGTGTTGCTTTAATTTATTGTTGTTCTTATTCTTATAATTTTTATTTTTATCAATTCCTTTTAGGACAACACTTTAGAGTTACAAAATGTTGATGTGAGTGATTCAGGTCAGTATTTTTGCGTCTTGAGCGGGGAAACATTAGAAATTTATCAGGTCGATGTACTGTTTAGAGAGCCGCTCACGACTGTTCCAGAAGCAAACAGCAGTCTACTAAAGCCGCCACAACTCCTTGTAGAACATAACTTACAGGTATTCAATAATGTTGTTCTCAATAGTATCGTTCCAATCATCATTATCACCATCATTACATCATCAAAAGCAACGTCGTCCTTATTTTTTTAGAAGAAGAAGAAGACGAAGAAGAAAGAAAAAAAAAAGGAAAAGGATATCAGTCTATGTATTAGAAATCACAAATGCTGTAAATTTTAGTGTTTGTTTCTGGCATTTTGCAGGGCTTTTTGATTTGACATTTTAGGGCCCCAACACAACATATAAGCATGGGAATAAATGTGTGTGTGTGTGTGTGTGATTTAGATTTTTTAACATGGCTAGAACAATCAATACAGCGATGTCTGGTACTGGGGCATCATACCGCAGACACATCGTTCTGACACCATACCGACCAGTTTCTAACTTTAACCTCTTAATGCTAAGCAGCAAGCGAGACAGCTGTTAGATTTGTATAAGTCTGTGACTCAGCCGGGGTTCGAACCCACATCATCTCGATTCGCAGGCGGACACTCTAATCACTTAGGCTGCCGGAGGGGTTGGGAATACATGAATAGACATTTGTTAACATGAGGAAGACTGGCTAAAGGTTGAAATTAATCAATGAATTTCATACAATTCATTGAAATAAGGGAAAGTTTAAGATTCTATTTATTGCATACAAAAAATGTATATTGCATATGACCAAACTGTGTGAAATAACATTGAAATACATTCGGAGACTTCTGTAGTTGGGCTTTTCCTTAGTCTGGTTCCCGGCCCGATACAGCTATCGCACATATCATGGCCCGGTAATGCGAATCTCCTATTTCAAAAATAGTGGCAGACTGGTTTACGTTTTATTTTCTTCTCATCACTAATGACGTTTGATTATGTTACGGTGGTTTTGTTGCTGGTTAAAGACGTTTCGAGGACATTATGTTTTCATACACTCTCAACTAATGTTAAATTTAGATTGCCCATTTTTCTAATTGTGAATTATAAAAGCTCAAAATTCAGGCGTTTACACTCCGTCATAGATGTAAAATAATTCGTTTGTGACAGAGAAGATATTTTATATGCCGTCAGGAGAAATGTTGACGCATTTTATACTCCGATTCATTATTTGCAATCACTCTGATAAGCAACACGGTCATGTAATATTGAAGAAATATTTTAAATTTTATCTTTTTCCTGAACTTTCAATTGTTCGTTTGTATTTGCACGCAAATCTGCAGATTTTGAAACTGGAACCATGCATTTTACTGTTGTACGCTAGTTTCATACAAGTAATCAAGCAAGAGTTAGTCCCCTTAGGTACCATTCTTTAAGAAAAATACTATTTAAAACAGATTGCTATCAACATTTTTGTTCGCTGTTATTATAAGATTTTCTTTCATTTAATGAAAATGTAAATATAGTGAGTTCATTTATTTCCTTTAACATTATTTTAACGTTGACCACATTTGTTAAGTTGTTATCTGTTACTAAACATTTCCATATCTATTTTAAATTAGATTTACTACATATGGGTTAACTTTATTATGCCAGATGGAAAATCTTTTTACATCCAGTCAGATCAACGGTGATATACATATGTAACGTACGTACTGGGTCTGCCTACTTGTCTATAACACAGACTAGATATGTGTATAGCTATAGACGTTTTTCAGGTATTCACTCACTGGTCGGAGTGGGGGTCGTGTGATCAGTGTGACAAGGCTGGCAAACGACTTCGCTCTGGCACGTGCATGGTACAGAAGACTGACAAGGATCAACCAATCAAACCTGTGGATCTTCCCATCATGACGATGTATCCAGACGGAGTTCCTTGTAGATCCACAGTATTGCCTAATGTGATTGCAAACATCCGAGGCATTAGGTCTAGAAAAAGTGAACGCATAGTTGGTAAGAAGATAGACATTTAAGCAATATAACTAAGCTTTGGTGACCTTCTCTACTGTTTGCGATTTCGCAATTCTGTTCTAATGTAGGATTAACCTTTATTTATAAAAAAAAAATATTTAAATTTAGAAGAAGACAAAATGCTATCCATTGAGTTTATGCCTCACAATAAACGAGTATGTTAAAAATTATTCTGACTCATTGAATGTTTGTCATAGCATACACACAACAATAGTATATCATATTTTTAGAATTGTTTTAAAAGATAGAAAAAGAAATTTCATTCAGATTTGATAAGTTCGTGTAAAGAGTTGATTATGACCTTCTTTTGGTTCTATAAATACTCTCGTTAAATATGTTAATTTCTTTAACCGCATTTTCCTCTTTTTTGTCCATGATTATATTACATTTTAAATTAGCTGCAAGTAATGTCCGGTACAATACTTTTTGTGATTGTTATGATAGAAGAAGCAGAAAACTAAAGCCACACAATATGTTTATGCGCATGTCTTGGTCATCCGAAAGACTCTTGCTGAGTGTAGTGTTATACCTTCAGCACAATACTAGTTTAGAAGCCAGCAAGGATATACGTTAGTGTGTTAGTGTGCTTATTAAATGGAAATGATAAAAGGAACATTAACTTGCTCATCTCTTGACAAAATATTAAAAGTATGGACTTTTATAACCTAAAGTTAAATGGCCTGAATTCTCTGAATGGTTCATTAAATGCTCTTGGAAAAAAAGTCAGTCATGCTTTCATCGTTCCATGCTATAACCATCCTGTTCAGAAACTAGTAGTGGCAGAGTGTCGTAGTATGTCCTTTTATATTATGGTATATGTATGTGTGATTTAGATTTTTACAGTAGCTTTAACAATTTTCCAGTCTTATCGTTCCGATGTCTGCCGTGTGGCAGTTTATAGTTATGTCTAGCACTGGGGCATCATGCCGCAGACATATAACATCGTGTCCCACCCAGTCACATTATCCTGACACCAGGCCTACCAGTTCTAGTACTAACCTCTTTATGTTGAGTGCCTAGCAAGGCAGCTGCTAGTACCATTTTTGTAAGTCTTTGGTATGACTAGGTCGGGGATCGAACCCACGACCTCCCACATCCTTGGCGGACGCTTTAAATACTTAGACTACCGGAGCGGTCTTGTATATTGGTTGTTTTAACATAATCTAAAAGGAAAATACAAAGTCTGTAACCTTCACAAAAACATAATTTTACATTAAGGACATTACTAAAGCCTAAATTATTCCCTGTTTCACACCCATTCCCCATTACCCTGTTTATTGTCTTCACAATTAAGATTTTGAATCCTAAAGCAATGGGACTAGCAAATAAAATGTCTTTAAAAGTAGTATTGCAACGTCATTTTGAATTAGTCTTTTGTTTTAGATCTTCAAGTATAATTCTTACGAAATTAGTTTCACTGCTGTTAACTGTGCTAACCGAAATCAACGTTTTTCGTTGTTGTCAGAAATAGACTCTAACCACCATTTGCCCATTAGTGAAATGCTTTTGATAGATCTGAATTTCCGTTTGTGACTTGAAATGTAGTCTACATTACAAATATGCATCATTTGTGCCACGCCTTGACTGATATATGATTCATTTTCCCACATTTACTCTTTTTGAAGGTAACTGTTATGAACCGTGCCCTACCACACCTCGTATGATCAATGCAACCGACAAAGACGGCAATGTGATCAAGGTAGTCGGAGGGCCATATGTACCAATTAACAGCAAACCAACCTTTGCGCCCTTGGTGAATAGACAAGTTTTGTACGAAGAGGCTGGAAAACATCTCGTTTTGAAATGTCCTGCATCCGATTCCAGCAAAGTAAGATGGCAAAAAGCGGAACTAATAATCAACTCGGCAACAATCCGGTACCAATCTCACGGCCGGCTCTGGATTGATGGGTTAAGCAGACTTCATTTCAGGCGACTTATTTTACGTGATAGCGCCTCATACATTTGCTGGGAATGGAAACGACACGTGTCCACAATAAAAGTTGTCGTCTATAAACCATTTGACCCGAGAATCAGGACCTACATTACATATGGAGGATTTTTAGCTTCAGTTTTAGTTGTCTTCATTATCTGTGTTTGTGGATGTTTAAAACGTACAGGAAAAACGGGGCGATAACAATCATTGTTGTCCAAGAGTATTAAATCTTGCATTGATTTTATGTGAGGGAACAACTGATAGCTATCACACGATGTAGAGAAACGAAGAATTATGTGAATAGAAACTTTATCATTGATATGTTGATATGTAAATTTAGATAATTCGTGACTGACATGAATACATTTTAACAAACGAAAGCGTTGGCAATAAGCGATATGCATTAAATGTCCTTACAAACTTCGTATGCCTGATTATTACAATATAAATATCGTTGTAATACAATGCATAAGCAAACTAAATAAAAGCAGAATAAATAAAGAAGGTAGACAAATGTAAGCGTGTTTATTTGTGTTTAAAAATAGTTTTTGGGGGTGGGTAAGTTGAAAATAATACAGCGAAATTGCTTGCTATTCATGCTTTTAAATCTACATCTTTTATTTGTATGAGGACTGTTTTATCCCACGAATGCCTTGGTAGGATCGTCTACACAGCCTCATGAGGATGAGGGTAGTTTCAATTAACAATTATGCCATATCTGCCTCAACAGTAAAAAATAATCACAAGAAGTTAAATATTTTCAGATAACTCTGAGCTAGAAAAAAAACCACATGAAAATATAGTTTATTTTGACTTGATAGTTTGAAATAAATTCTTGTAAAAGAAGTTTATCGACTGCATCCTTCAATTTGCACAGTCTTATTTCTCTGTCGAAGCATATTTCTAAGACATTGTGATGAACACCGTGCAAACACAAGCCATTTCGCAATCTTGTAATTTAGAATTTAACAATGTAATTTAAAGTAATAGTGTATACAATATAGTAATTTAGAATAATAGTGTATACAATGTTATTTAGAATAATGGTGTATAGAATGTAATTAGAATAATAGCGTATACAATGCAATTTAGAATAATAGTGTATACAATGTAGTAATTTAGAATAATAGTTTATATAATATATCAATTTAGAATAACAGTTTATACAATGTAGTAATTTAGAATAATAATATATACAATGTAATTAGAATAATAGTGTATACAATGTAATTAGAATAATAGTTGATACAATGTAGTGATTTAGAATAATAGTGTATACAATGTAGCAATTTAGAATAATAGTGTATACGGTGTAATAATTTAGAATAATAGTGTATACAATGTAGGTTAAAATAATAGTATATACAATGTAGTAAGTTAGAATAATAGTGCATACAACGTAATTTAACATAATAGTGTGCACAATATAATTTAGAATAATATCGTATACAATGTAGCAGTTTAGAATAATAGTATATACAATGTAATATAAAATAGTTAACATCCAGATACCATCATTCTGTTTCAGGCAGCTAACTCTGCTTTCTGGCAAAATCTTGGTATCCCAGTGCACATATGAATACAATACAGTAACAAAGGCAGGTGTACATGATCCGTATCAATTTCTGGAGTATCGCAAGCCCATTTTGTTTTAAAACACAAATATAACGCTATCTTTAATTACGAAATACTTTGAAGCAGATATACTGATACGATAGACCTAATTTAAGAAGTTGTAGCGGAGCCAGCTTATCAAACTATCCCCGGCCATCTCACCATCCCATGCCTGAACATTCGGAATAATTCGAACCTTTTGCCATGTATTTTCTTAAGAATTGAAACAACGGGCTAATGTATTTAAAGAAATCAGAAATGTTCAGAAAAATGAAGAGATCAATACTATTGGTTCAGCGCCTTTTGTTCGTTACGTAAATGTCACCAAAGAGTGATGATAGCAAAATCACGGGCAATTAACTTGTTTTAAATCGGGAGCTGCCGTTTTGCGAAAGCACGAATGGCTGCCGTTTGTGGTTATGGTTTGCCTCTATTTTGCTTTAAGTAATGTTTTCTGAAAACGATGTGACAACTCTGTATACTTCATTTTTTGTGTTTGTGCAGCGGAGAATGTTTTAAACAAGCTGAAGACAGGTTAAACGCGTTTCATTTCAGGAAACCGCATATGTTAAAAGAATGACTTTGCATGGACACCTATAATTCATCAACAAAACTTAAGTGAAGGTATGCTTTTACATGATAAATTTATATAGCATTAGATCGTTTAAAATTGTTGCTTAAAAGTACCATTATAAATAGAAATATTAGTTCATGCGCCGATATGGATCTTTGATGCTGAGAAATTTCGAATATTTATTTATATGTATGACTGACTGACTGACGATATTTCCTCTTCAAAAGTAATTGCATGAGCTTAATCAAATTCAGGATATACAAGATCATGAAAAACAACAGAAAAGTGCCAAAATAAAAGAGTAGTACCAAAGTCAGCTACCGTACTGACAAAACGAAACATCTCAATATCCGCAGTCATGAAAATATGTAGTCAGAGTTAACTAGCATTTGGCTTAGCATGGCACTTATCTTTGAACATTTGCTGCATGATGATAATGAAGCAACGAATGTCAGCACGTCTATATTGTTATGTGATTAACATTAACTTTGAAATAGTAAAGAAAAGGAATGTGAAAGCTTGCAATATGTGTATTTCTTTCTACATGACAAATATATGCATGTATATATGTTTGCATGCATGTGTTCGTGAGTGCGTGTAAGTAGTTAAGTGGGCCACCATAGGGACAATGGGACTTAGCATTAAAAACACCCCTGGGCAACTCTAGGGACAATGGAAATTTAACATGGAGAAAAACGCTGGGCCACTTCAGGGACAATGGGAATTTAACATAGAGTTTGGGTCTGTCTAGGGACAAGGGAAATTAACATGGGAATAGAGTTTGGGTTTGTCTAGGGACAAGGGGAATTGAATATGGGATTTTTTTTTTTTTTTTTAAAAGTTTTTTTAAATTTAAATTTAAATTTAAATTTAGAAAAGGGGTAGGCAATGGAAAGGCTATCTCTTTTCGAGAAATATGGCTGGCCCTGAAAAGGGCCTTTGGGTTTATGTTAATATTAATATTAACATAGATGGCATCTGTCACATCTTCTTCTTCTTCTTCTTAAACTCCTTCTAACTACCGGTCCATACACAAGTACCCTCTTGAGACATCCTTGTCTTTCTATGTAAACTCTCCTCATCCATTGACTAGTATCTGTCCTATCAACAACAGTCCACTTGGACCTGACATACATGAGCATGTCCGTCCTAAACATCATGGAAGACACAAGGGTGGATGACTCAACTGTGGTCCACATCTTGAAGCGACGAGAATAGGTGAATCAATGCAGTGAACTGTGCTTATTTATAGGTACAGGAAGGATTGAAACGGATTGAATTCATTCACCAATCCGAACACGCGTTACAAAATTCAGTCAGCTCGCATCCAATCCGAAGAGAGCAGTCTGTGACGTCACGTGGTCTATATAGATTCGTTAGCGCTTGTGTGCAGTCAATCTATGCGACAGTGATTCAACATGACGGAAACTCAGAAAACGATCCATTGGGGTGCACCAGCAGGGGAAACTGCCCAAGGGAACCCGGACTTACTTTCAGAAGAGGTACACTGGGATTTTGTGGATTTTCTTACCTCGCAAGAATTTGTTCCAGAACCTTCGTTACCTTCTTCATTACCGCAAGTGGAGAATTTTAGACAGAGACAGAAAGAAGAATTGGAGAAATTTATGCAACGACAAAAGGAAGCGGAACAAGCTTTTCTCCTACAGCAACAGCAACAAGAAGAGGTAAGAAAAAAACAACAGCAACAACAGCAAGAAGAAGTAGCAGCAAAGAAACAAGAGGGTGAAAATCAAACGGCTACGGTACTGTTGGACATTTTAGCGGAGTTAAGAAGTCTGAAACAAATGTATCAGACTTCTTTATCACGACCGAAGAGAATACGACCTTCCCGAGCTAAACACGCCAACCCTGTGACTAAGCCTGTCGTACCACCCTTAGTGATTTCAACCCAATCATCAGAAGTAGGCCTTGGCCGTGGCAAAGGCTTAAGGCAGTTAAAGTTGATTGGTTAAACTCACCCCTACACCAAAATAAAAAGGCCCTTTTCAGGGCCACCCACATTTCTCGAAAAGAAATACAATTTCAATTTGCCAATAACTCAAAAATAAACCCCACCCATTTTACCCTTATAGTACGTGTCTGTGTATGAGTGCGTGAGTGTAGCTTCTTATTTTAAAATCAAAACTCAAAGACACTTACCTTATATCATTCATGTATTCTTTTATCCATTTTTTTTACAATCCAATTCACAATTCACCACAGAACACTTTAATTAAAAGTTCATTGACTTCTTCTTTCTCCTTGTTTAGTCTCTCTGTTTTTTGAATTTCTTCACCGTTTTTACCTCATTTTCTTCCCTTCTTCTTTTCTTCTCCTGTTTCTTCGCTTCTTTTAAATAGAATTGTCTTCTTTCTTCCTCTTCTTCCTCTGAAGAATCCCTCTCTTCTTCCGAAGAATACCTCTCTTCTTCTGAAGAATCCTTCTTTTCTTCTGACTCCTCTTGTTTCTTTTTTGGGCAATCTGGAGACCAATGTCCTTTTTCTTTACAATAATAACAGGTATCTTGACTTTTGTCCTTTTTAGCCCCTGTTTTTTTTCTTTTTTGACGGTCTGGACACTCTGAAGACCAATGCCCTTTCTTCTGACAGATATAGCAAGTATCTTGACTTTTATCTCGAAAGGAAGGAGAGTAGTCCGTCGGCTGGTCTGAAGAGAATTTTCTAATGACCCCTCGCAAAGCTCTGACGAAACGTTCCATCTGGGTAGTCTCTTCCATCGTTCTCCTCGGTTTGAGAGTGAAATGAATAGTGAAAGGACAAGACACACACCCTTTTTATATACGCTGGTTTGCCATGACTATAAATTAGTCTGTGGTGTTTAAACTTGAGTCATTTGACGTTTTTCACTCAAGATGAAACGATCCCATTCATTCGAGAAGAAAGAAGAAGAAGAAAGTAAAAGGCGGAAACGTGATCTATCGCCTCGTACCAGAGCTGAAATCTTGGCACAAATTCATGCCAGTGATTTTGAAGAGGACATGAGTGAACCAGAATTTGAAACCTCTAAACCAAGTTCACCACCCTTAGTCAACCCTGAAAAGTACTATTCCATTCGAGAGACGGAAAAGCGCTCCTCTAGAAAATTTAGAACCACGGCTTACACCTACACGGTGAAGTTTAAAGATTTCAAGGCCGACGTACCCTTGGAGAAAGCAGAAGGGTTTATCACCGAGATGTGGGATTCTTTGCTCACCGCACTCAAGCGACAATGTCAACCCAAAGAAGACGATCGCTTGACACTATCCATAGATCATGACGGTTTGAAATCCCCTGTTTGGATCGAGTTTAGCAGACCTGCAGAACTAACCCCTTCCAAAATCATGGACAAGATTCAACACGTACAACATCTAATGACCAGTTTGACATCACCGATGGTAAAGCCACACTGAAAATGGCCCACGTCTCTCTTCCTCAAGGGACAGGACGCAAAAAGATGTTATTGGTGAACGAGCTTCGCAGCATTAAGCGTAGTCTTGTCCAAATTCACAATCCTCATGACCAGATGTGTTTAGCCCGTGCCATCGTGGTGGGACGAACCTATGCCAACAAGAACGACACAGTAGAATGGAAAAGAACCTGGGAGAACATTCGAAAATCGAACCGAACCAACCAACGAAACGAAGCAGAACTCCTGTTGCAACAAGCTGGCCTGTCCAAAGACACACCCTGTGGCATTCCTGAGATGCAAAAATTGCAAGATGCCCTAGCTCCACGCTACACCTTGAAAGTGCACCCTCAAGAAATGCGCGGGTCTCTGTTGTTTCGAGGCCAAGACTTTAAGGACGGAAAATACATTCATGTTTATCATCACGATGACCATTTCGATACCATTACCAGTATCACCGGATTCCTGGGATACAGATATTACTGTGAGAAATGTGACTATGGTTATAATAATCGAGAGCAACACAAGCATTGTGGATGGAAATGCCCAGGATGTTTGGCCTCTCCACCCTGTCTGAGCGAAGAACCAGTGCCTTGTTCGACTTGTCTGCGCACGTTTGTCAGCCCTACCTGTTACCAACAACATTTGAAAACACAAGGTTCACAGAAGAAATGCGCTTGTCAACTCCTGAGATTGTGCCCTACGTGTAGACAAGGCATACGTACCAACAATGCCAAGGCACACGTATGTCGAGGAAAGAAAAAATGTCACATTTGTCACCACATCGTGGACTTGGAACACGAATGTTACGTGCAAAAATACCAACCCCCACCAGAGAAAGAGGACGGTCACAAGAAGAAAGGCAATTTCATCTTTTTCGATTTCGAATGCATGCAAGAGACTGGCATTCACATCCCTAATTTCTGCGTGGCTCATCGAGCGTGCGAGAAGTGCATTCAAGAACCTATCTTCAGTCATTGCCCTCACTGCAGCAAGATTCCTGGAGGACGTGAAAAAATCTTTCGGGGACCAAACACGTTAGCCGATTTTGCCTAATGGGTCTTAGACCCCATCGACAAGACGTGGAGCCAAGGGGACATCGAACGTTACGGAGATTGTCATCGTCATGCCACGGTGATGGCTCACAATTTCTCCGGATACGATGGACAGTTTCTTTTGAGGTACTATACGGAACATGGCACCGAACGTCCTAAAGTGATTTTGAACGGAGCCAAAATCATTTTCATGCAAGTGGGACAAGTACAGTTTAAAGATTCGATGAGTTACTTGGCCATGCCTTTGAGCCGAATGCCTAAAACGTTTGGAATGACAGAAATGGCTAAAGGGTACTTTCCACACTTTTTCAATACGGAAGCCAATCAACATGCTGTTCTACCCCATTTGCCTGAGGCTCACTATTACGACCCCGACAACATGCGTACCGAACAACGAGAAGCTTTCTACGCTTGGTACCAAGCTCACGCCTCGGACCCTTTCGACTTTCAGGAAGAAATGTTAAAGTATTGTCGTTCCGACGTGGACATTTTACGGCGTTGCTGTGGAAAATTTCGAGAACTGTTCATGGAACACGGAGGGGTCGATCCTTTGAAAGAAGCTTGCACCATTGCCAAAGCGTGTTCCTTAGTGTACCGGCAACGATTCATGCCTGAAAACACCGTGGCTGTCATCAGTCCTCAAACGACCCACTATGTCAAGCGTCAATACTCGGTCAAAGCCCTACGTTGGTTACATTACTTGTGCGACAAGGAAGACAAATGGATTCAGCATGCCCGCAACGGAGGAGGCGAAAAGACCATCGGAACGTATTCGGTAGATGGCTGGGACTTAGAAAACCCCAAGATCGTGTACGAGTTTAACGGTTGCTTATTTCACGGATGTCCCGTCTGTTACCCTGACCGTGGCACTAAAAATCAGTTTTTGCAACGAACCATGGAAGACTTGTACCAGGACACTTGTCAGCGACGCCTAAAGTTAGAACAGCAAGGATACCAAGTGGTGGAAATGTGGGAACACGAGTACGATCACCGTTTGAAAACCGATCCCGAGTTTAAACGCCTCGTGGAAAGTTACCAGTTCATGGACCCGCTGAACCCGAGGGATAGTTTGTACGGAGGAAGGACCAATGCCACCTGTTTGCTGTACCAAGCCGACGAAGAGAAAGGAGAAGAAATCAAATACTTGGACGTGTGTTCGCTGTATCTCTACGTGTGCAAATATTGTCGCTTTCCTGTAGGGCACCCGCAATTGTTCACGGAACACATCGACCTGAAAAACATTCGACAATACGAAGGCTTGATCAAGTGTAAAGTTTTGCCTCCCACGAACCTATACCATCCCGTCTTACCTCACCATTGTCAAGGCAAACTGATGTTTCCCTTGTGCCGTACTTGTGCTGAAACGTGCAACCAGGACCAACCTTGCCATCACAGCCAGGAAGAACGTGCCTTGACGGGAACCTGGGTCAGCGTGGAATTGTTCAAAGCTCTGGACATGGGATACCAACTGTTAGAAGTGTACGAAATTTGCCACTTTCCCAAGACACAACAGTACCACAAGGGTGACCCTACTCAGAAAGGCATTTTCGCTGACTACGTGGATGCCTTTTTGAAACTGAAACAAGAAGCCAGCGGCTATCCTTCCTGGTGTCACACTCCCGAAGACCAAATACAATTCAAAGAGAAATACTACGCACAAGAAGGCATCTCTTTAGACCACATCGAAAAAAACGAAGGCAGGCGATCGTTTGCCAAAGTGATGTTAAATTGCTTGTGGGGTAAAATGGCACAACGACCGTGTTTACCCAAGACGGAATATTTGACAGAACCTTCCCGCTACTTCCAGATGATTCACGACAAAACCAAATACATGAAACACGTGGACGTCGTTCGAGAGAATTTGATCTTGGTCAATTACGACGAAGATCTGGACTTTGTACAAGACGACCCTTTTGGAAATGTCATCATTGCGGCTTACGTGACAGCTCATGCTCGCTTAAAATTGTACGAAGCTTTAGAACTGTTAGAAGAAGGCGTCCTGTACTTTGACACGGACAGTTGCATTTACATCCATCACCCGATTCAACAGCACCCTGACATCGAAGGAGACCGTTTAGGAGCCTGGACAGACGAGCATCCCAACGACAAGATTCTAAGTTTCGTCAGTGGTGGTCCCAAAAATTACGGCTACGAATACCGGGACAAACAAGGAGAAGTGCACACGACGTGCAAAGTGAAAGGACTGACTCTGAATCATCGTACCAGTCGAGTGGTCAACTTTGGGGTATTGAAAGAAGCCTTGCAATGGGAGAGGATGGAAACTTTAAAGTGACCACCTATCAACCGAACAAGATTGTACGTTTACCCACTCACCACATCGTCAGTCGACCCTTGGAAAAAGTCTATCAAATTGTATACCAGAAGCGAGTGCGACTTCCCAATCACTTCACCTTACCGTACGGTCACGTTGGTATTGGTCTGTATATGAAAAGGAACCCTAGGCAAGATCGATAGTTCATTGTTCATTGAAGTAACTTACCATGTCGTTGACGAAGAAGAAACCAGATTGGTTAGGAGTCAAATGTTGGACATCACCGAGACCAGTGTTTTGAGGCTTGGACACAAGAGGTGGCCCAGTATGCACGAGAGTTATTCAAGGAAAAAAGTTACTTTTCAACCTGAGTTAGTGACGGTGCCAGAAGAACCCGTCACCCAGGAAAGGACTGTCGTGGACAGGCCTGAAAGACCCTTTCGGGAGGACACTTGTGTGACCTTACCCCTACTATAGAACTGGTTAGAACTTTACCCAAAACATGTTGTACAGACACTTGTGTTTATTCCACGTTCATGGTTATCATGTGCCTTTTATTCTTGTACTTAAGCCTTTGGCTTTTATGCATTTTTGTCTTTCGTATTCATGTTTGAAACATTCAATAAACGTGTTCTGAAAAAGTATATAAACTCTTGTCTTGTTTGTTTTTCGTGTCACAAGTGACATTTCTCACACCATGGCTACCTCTGCTGTCTCTGCTCCCTCTTCCTCTACTGTCAAAGTCATTGACGAACACTTAGATCGTGCCAGTTGGGAGGCTTTGTATCTTCGCCATCCCTTTAACATGCTCATTGCTGGACCTAGCGGTTCAGGCAAAACCGAATTCGTCAAACGTTTGATCGAACATAAACATCATTTGATCGATCGACCCCCTCAACGAATCGTGTGGTGTTACAAAGAGTGGCAATCGGCGTACAGCCTCTTGCGAGAAAGTCAAGGCGATTCCATCGTGTTTGTGGAAGGCATTCCTAAAGAAAACGACGGCATCGTCTCTGACTCCCGTCTAACCCATTTGGTCATTTTCGACGACATGTTAGGAGAAGACGAAGAAGAAATTAAACTGTGGTTCACGCGCAACGGGCATCACCGTAATGCCAGTGTCGTTTACATCACCCAAAATTTGTTTCAACAAAGTAAAGCCCATCGCACCATCAGTCTCAATGTGCATTACGTGGTCTTGTTTAAAAGCCCTCGAGATAAATCGCAAGTGCAAGTCTTAGCCAAACAGTTAGGAACGCCTTGGCTGACTCAGGCGTACGACGATGCCACTAAAACTCCACACGCCTATTTACTCGTCGATTTGAAACCTACGACTCCCGAGGATTTGCGATTTCGTACCCACTTGTTTCACCACTGGTGCCAAGACGGAGGGCCCGTCCTGTACACGTCTCCGTCCTCGACTTCATTTCACTCCACATAAAAAAATCTATAAAAACCTCAGACCCTTTTTCGTCTGTCTCACTCTCAGTGCGAACATGACGTCCCTTCAGTCGCATCTTCCCGTCAAATTGATTCGTGCCTTGTATGGCATCAGTCGAGAAAAAGATCCACAAACACGAGCTCGTGTCTTAGAAGCTAGTCTCAAAGAAGTCTTACGATGGTTCACGGTGACGGCACGTCAATTACTCCAAGGAATCATTCAGATTCCTCATCAAACCAAACGCTTTTTCGATCCAAACAAAGTCGCTTTGGTCCAACTGGCCGATCCCCGCATCGACACTCAAACCAAAAAACAAATCATTTTGAAACCTGGAGGGAGCGGTACTCTAGGAGGGGTCATCATTCGCTCACTCTTAAGATGGGATCCAAATGCCCCCAAAGTTATCCCCAAGACAAAAGTCCAACGAAGCCCCAAGAAGAAAAAGACCAGGTCCCCAAGGACAACTTCTCCAGTGGCAGGACCCTCCTCTGACCAGACACCACCACCACCCCGGAAAAAGAAAAGAAGCCCCCAGAAAAAGAAAAGTCCACAGAAAACTAGTCGCAAGAGAGGCACTTCGGCCAGGACGCAACCTTACACTCGCAAACCACGACCTGCCACGGCGGTGACTGCGTCTCCGGCAGCTTCACGTTTGTCCACTTCTCCGTTAATGACACCCAGAACTGAAGAGTACTTGGAGACGTTGATCACACCAAGAACTTCTCCGTTGATGACCCCCAAAAGAACTTCCCCAGTGGCAGGAGTTTCCAATTTAGTGGCAGTGGCTGCTGCTCACAAAGTACCTTCTCCCAAAATCAAAGTTCAAGAAAGATCGGGCATGTTACAAAGTTTACTGGATTTGTCCAAGCAAGAACTGGTTCGATTTAGTCCGTTACGTACCCCTGCACGACGTGTCATGCCTGTCCTCAAACTGATACGACGTAAAGACAATCAGTGGCGACGCGTTCCAGTATAAAAAAGGCCTGTGACCAAGTCGGGTATCAGTGTTTTTTTGGTGCTCCTGAAGACTCAAAGATGTCACCCTCCAGAAAACCCCAAGGAAAGAAAAGGAAAGGACTGCCACCACGTTTAGCCAAACATGGGGACATGTTATCTGTCCTGTCCAAAGCTTCTCCACCCCTACGAAAAAAACTCATTCAAACAGCCTCCAAAGAGGTCATCGATACCGTGTGCGAATGTTGTTTGAACGTTTTGAAAGGCACGATCCCTTTGTCCAAACACCAGAAACAATGCTTAGGCAAACATCGTCACGTTCTTCGCCAAATGGTTCAAAAGAAAATTCCCATTCGTCAAAACAAGAAGATGTTAGTGCAACGTGGAGGTATTTTACCTCTCTTGTTAGGCCCCATACTGAAAGGAGTCTTGGGAACCATGTTGGGAGGACTGGTGGGAGCAAGATAAAAAGGCCTAGGAAGTTCCAAGATCTCAGAATCGACCCCTGACAACCCCATGGAAGGACGAAAACTAGCTTTAGTGCCTTACAAACGATGGATGGAATACCATCGGTGGCAAGAACAACACACCCCGCATTTACCTCCCTATCCCCATTTGAGCGAGATGTCCCAGTTACAACACGAATTGCAGTCCTTAATGGATCGCCAAGATTTGTCCGAAACAGAAAAATCGCAAAAGTACGCTCAACTCTTGCAACGACTGCAACTCTTTCACCAGAAAGCTTTAGACGAAACAGCTCTACCCACTCTGAAAGATTTTAAGACCTTGATGAAAAGTCCAGCACCATCACCAGTACCAGTACCAGTACCACCAGTACCCGTGACCAAGACAGAAAAAGGAGAAGAAGAGGAAGGGTTTCAAACTCCACCAGAAAAAGTACGCAAGTTAACAACACCACCTACCTCCAGAATTGGATGGATTAAAAAGATGATGGCCACCCCTTCTTCATCACAAGAGAAAAAGAAAGTGAAGACAGAAGTGAAACAAGAACCGATATCCCCCGCTCAGACATCCTTCTCCTCTTCGACACCTATTGCTGGCCGCACACGCAAAGCATTGCAATCCAAGAAAATACCCCAAGAGAAAAAGAGTAGCATCCTCCAAGAGTGGGTGTCTTATTAACACACCAACCAACACAAAAAATGGAAAAAGTCTTAGCCAGCATTTACTACGATCCCTCCCATCCTGCAGGTTACGCAGGAGTTCAAAAATTGTATCGTGCTCCCAAAACGCGACTGAAAAGTCTCCGTTTACCTCAAGTGCAACGATGGTTACAAGAACAAGCTACCTACACTTTACACAAACCCATTCGACGCAAGTTTGCCAGAAGTCGCACCCGAGTGGAAGGCATCGATCATCAATGGCAAGCCGATTTAGCCGATGTCTCTCATTTGGCCAGCTACAATCGTGGCTACAAATATTTGTTCTGTGTCATCGACGTCTTTTCCAAATTTGCCTGGGTCGTGCCCTTGACTTCCAAATCGAGCAGCGAGTTAGTGCGAGCCCTGCAACGGGTGTTGAAACAAAGCGGTCGTCACCCTCTTCGATGGCAAACGGACAAAGGCACCGAATTTATGAACCAAGCTTTCCAAAAAGAATTAAAGAAACGTGACATTCATTTTTTTACCACCGAGAATCCCGAAACCAAAGCCAGCATCGTGGGACGTTTTCAACGCACTTTGAAAGAACGCATGTGGAAATATTTTACGCATCACCACACTCTGAAGTACATCGACATCTTACCGCACCTGGTGCAAGCGTACAACCAATCTTACCATCGAAGCATCGGACGTGCCCCGCAAGACGTGACTCCCGAGAACGAAGTGTTGGTGTTTGAGCGCCTGTTTGGTACGTCCCCGACGAGGGCTGTCCCCGAGAAAAGTGGAATGTTGGCCGTAGGAGATTGGGTGCGCATTGGCAAAACCAAACGCACTTTCGACAAAGGTTACTTACCTAACTGGACGACCGAATTGTTTCGCGTCACTGGACGAGTGCATGGCCGTCATCCTGCCATCTATAAATTGGAAGACATGAACGGAGAAGTGCTCAAAGGAACGTTTTATTTGCCCGAGTTACAACGTGTCACCAAAAAAGAAGACGACGTGTACGACATCGAAAGCATTCTCGAACGCAGAACCCGTAAAGTGGGCAAACGACGTGTCAAAGAAGTCAAAGTACGTTGGAAAGGATATCCACCCAGTTTCGATTCTTGGATCGACGCTTCGCAAGTCATCGACTATAAAAAGAAGTGACCATCATGCCTTTTCACACAGACGCAGCTACGTCGACCACTCCTCCTTCACCCAGTTCTTCTGTGCAAGATTTACAAAAAGAACCCTTGTGGGTGTGGTGTGGAGAACGTGTGCCTAAAACGCAAATCGTCTTTTTCTGCCAAATCTTCGTGGTGTATTGTGTCATCGGGGCAGCCATCGCCAATTTGAGTTTGCAACAAGGAGACAAACAATTGTGGACCATTTTATTGAGCAGTTGCATCGGTTACCTGCTTCCTAATCCCTTCCTGAAATTCACCTCGAACGGGAACCACGGGAACCTTGTGTCCAGTGCCAGTGCCAGTCACCACTCCAACCACAACCAGAACCCCATTTTGGGCGGAGACACGCCTCTGACGTCCACTAACCCCTCGGACAGCCACAGAACTCTGGAATTATGAGTCACCAAAACCAATTTTACTTAACCTTACCCAGTGACAGTTCCATGGAGGTGTTTCCCAAGAACACGTTGTGCTGTTACACGGCCAAATTACCTCAAGCCATCCCCTTAGATCACGAAGCCCATTGGGAAGTGGCTTTAGTAGAAATGATTCACCCGACCCAAGTCCTCAATGTCCTTCCCAATCAAAAGTTTTTTGATGTGGAAGTTCATGACGAACAATTGCAACAGTGGATGGATAGCAATGTCAAATATGACAAGAAAACCCGTACACAAAAGTACACCACCTATCACTTGTTCATTTCCCCAGGCTATTATTTTAGTGGTCAACATTTTGTCAGCACCATAGCCTCCAGGTTTAATGCCGTGTTTCTGAAAGCTTTGGAGCATGTTAACAAAAGTGTCACCATGGAGTACCACAAAACAGCTCGTCGCTTCTTGATGAAATTTGAACGGAGTAAAATCCTGTCCATTTTATTTTGTCCTGAATTGTATGACATGTTGGGCGGAGACATGAACCTGAGAATGAGCATGATGAAGAAAAGCGAATTACCCATCGTTTACGACAACGAGTCTTTTAGCAAGTTATTTCGTGCCCCGGTAGAACTGAACCAAGGACTGAATTTGATGTTTGTGTACTCCGATGTGGTGGAGTATAACGTGGTGGGACACACCTCCGTACCGTTACTGCGTGTCATTCCTTTCAAAGTGGATTCTGCCACGAACACTGACGAGGAAGGTGGAAACACTTACCACGTCCACCGCGAATTTGTACATCCTCACTATTTGCCTGTCAGTAAGTCGTATTTGGACACGGTCAACATTACTATAAAAGGAGATTTGGGACAAAATATTCCATTCACCAAAGGAAAAGTCACGGTGAAACTCCATTTTCGAAAACGGTTTTCTCACGATTCGTAAGTCATGTATCCAGTGTACCGAGGGGTTGCTCGACAGCGAGGACACGGATTAGGAGATATGTTAAAATCGGCCTTTCGTTCGGTGGCCCCGGTGTTGAAACCGATGGTGACACGCGGATTGCACGCCTTGAAAGATGCGGCACTGACGCAAGGCAAAGAATTTCTCCAAAATGTCATCATCGACAAACAAAACCCTAAAGAAGCCTTCATGAGGGCAGGCAAAAATGTCTTGCTGCAAACGGGCAAAGACATTTTGGGTCACCGAGAAACACCTATAAATGCCCTGCATGCTACCGAGTCAGGCATTCAGCAAGGACAAGGCAGAAAGAGACGACGAAGAAAACACCCTTTCACCAGACTTCAAGCGAGAAAGGTCAAGAAAAGAAGAACCGTTCGAGACTTAGACGTTTTCGATTATTGAGAAAAGAGACAAAAAAATGATGCACCGAGAATCTTGCGCTTGTTCCAAGACGGAACTGGATCTGTTTGCCATGCCCCCCACGATGATGACGATGCAAGAATCCCAGTGGGTGGAATTTCACCCCGTCTCCTCATTGACCGATTCCGCTCCCATCGAGTTTGAAATCAAAGGACAGCCCGAAGATTACATCGATCTGAATAGCAGTTACTTGTTCCTGAAAGTCAAAATTCTAGATAAGACTGGAGGTGCTATAGACGATGAAGCAGTAGCTCCCGTCAACAATTTCATGCATTCCTTGTTCAGTGGAGTGGACTTGTACTTGAATAACAAACTGGTCAGCAGCAGCATGGATACTTACCCTTATCGTGTCTACCTGGAAAATCTCTTGACGTACGGAATAGATGCCAAGAACACTCATCTCAATGCCTGTGTGGTATGGGAAGCTGACGAACCTACCAAGTTTGAAATATTGGAAACTGATGAAAAGAAAGACAACAATGATGGATTTGTAGAACGAAGAAAGAGAATCACGGGAGCCGACACAAGTTTAGAACTGATGGATCGTTTGCATTTGGACATGTGGTTGCAAGAAAAGTATTTGCTGAACGGGGTGGATGTCCGCCTGAGACTGAATCGTAGCAGTGCCGCTTTCCATTTGATGGCTGATAGTGACGGTTACAAAACCAAAATCCTAGAAGCCAGACTCTACGTACGCCGTGTGGAAGTGTTACCTAAAGTGGGAAACGACATCAGTCAGACGTTGAGCAGAACGACTGCCAAGTATCCCATACGACGCGTGGAAGTGAAAACCTTCACCATTCCCAAGGGACAGCGATCCATGATCGAAGATCATCTGTTCCAAGGACAGTTACCCAAACGTTTGATCGTTGGTATCGTCGAGAATACAGCCTTCAACGGAGCTGCCGAAAAAAATCCTTTCTACTTTCAACACTTTGGCGTGTCCAAAATCGAAGTCAGTCGCGATGGCAAGACCTTGTGTACCCGACCTTTCGAACCTGACTTTACCAAGAAGAATTACTTGAGATCGTACTTGTCCCTGTACGAAGCCACCGGACAGTTAGGAACCAATACCAGTCGCGGTATTACGTACGAGGATTATGCAGGAGGCTACGCTTTGTGGGCTTTCGATTTCACTCCAGACCAAGGCAGCGACGAGGGACATTTCCACCCTATAAAATCCGGCCAGATTCGTGTGGAAATTCAGTTTAAAGACCGAGACCCTGATGAAACGGTGAACGTCATCCTGTATGCAGAATTCGATAATACCATAGAAATCAACAGTTTGAGAGAAGTCATCCTAGATTACTAGAAACCATGGAAGACTGTTATCCCTCTTTACCTAGTGGAGAAAATTTAAAGATGGAATGTGATGAGACTGGAAAAAATGTTGTGTTTTGAAAAAAATTGTTTGATGTTATGATGTTGGATTATTGTTAAAAATGTTAGAGTTGTTGTTTAGTGTTAAGTGATTTTTGAATAAAAAATGTTGTGTTTTGAAAAAAATGCCTTTGTCTTTTGTTTAGCTATAAGAATGTTGGATTGATGCTCTTTCATTTCTTACTATCCCTCTCATGACACTCACTAAACGTTGCGACTCAAAAACCGTGTGGGGGATGTTTTCCTTCACGTCCGCGCTTTGACTTTAAGAACCGGGTTGTTTCCAGTCTAACCATCCATTGTCGACTCATCCTCCTAAGAAGATGTGCTCCAAACTAGCTAAACTCAACGAAGCCTACGTGAATTTGCATAGGGTCAGACACAGTCTGATACCGAAGCCAGAAGAAATAGAGAATGTGAGAATGTTAAAAATCACTGAAGACCTGATAGAAGAGCTCTTCAGAGAAGAAATGAACAGGGAGAAAGAAGAATGGACAGAGAAGTACAGACTTCAGAGACAGCAGCAACAGCAGCAACAACAGCAGCAGCAGCAGCAACCTGAACCTGACAGAGGCTTTGTCGATTGCCGTATCGACACCAAAGAGTTCTTCTTTTCTTTCCGAAGAAGCAGACCTATCGCCAGAAAGTCTATCCTCAGAGGACATCGCATTCTTAGAAACTAAAAAAAGAATGCCATAGCAAACAAAAAAAAAACAGCCCTTTTCAGGGCTACCCCAATACTCTAGAAAAGAAATAACGATCGATTTGTCAATGTGTGTAGGTAGAGTAGTGTGAAAATAAACACTCTTTTATAAAAAATGTGAGGGTATGTGTTTGTGTGTTAGTAAGTGCTTAAGTAAGTTGGTATGAATAGTAGATTAAAATCATGTTTTTTTGGTGTTTGAGGTGTATATTTGGAGTTAGATTGGATTGCTTTGCGTATGTGGATAGTCTATTGAAGTGATTTATAAAAAATTTTAAAATAGTGATGGGTAGCATAAAAAAGTGAGTGAGTGTTTCTTTTAGGCCCGCGCGTTGTTGTTTTTGGTCATGATGTAGGTAACATCAATTTTATGTTTTTTTAGGGGGATGTTTTCCTTCACGTCCGCGCTTTCACTATAAATTGAAACTCGCTGGGCAGTCTAGCTACCCTTGTTGATTGATCAACACCAAAAATGAACACGAGACTGTCTAAACTGTTGGAACTTCATGTGCATCTGGAATATGCCAGGCGCCTGTTGAATGAACTGGCCGCGGAAGCCATTGTGGAGGAGGGAAGGATAAGAGAGGAGGAGGAAAGAAGAAAAAAAGAAGAGGAGGAGAGAAGATATAAAGAAGAAGAAGAAGAGGAAAGAAGATACAAAGAGGAGGAGAGAAGAAACAAAGAAGAGGAGGAGGAGAAGGAAAAGAAGAGAAGAAGAATAAATTTGAGAATCCCAGAGAGCGAAAATTGGGATTCTGAAGCGACATATCCTGCCTCTGCTCTCTCCCCCAAAAGAGTAAAAAGTAACTGGGGGATAAGATGTGTATGTGGCGCCAGGCCTGGAAGGTGCCACCATTAACCAGGTGTCCATGAAGTTCCAAAAAAACAGCCCTTTTCAGGGCTACCCAATACTCTAGAAAAGAAATAACCATCAATTTGCTAATGTGTAGGTAGAGTAGTGTGAATATAAACACTAACTCTTTTTTTAAGATAGTGTGAGGGTATGTGTTTGTGTGTTTGTGTTTGTGTGTTTGTGTTTGTACCCGCTCACGTACGATTGTGTGGATAGTAGATTATGGATTTGTTTATCGTTTCTTAGCGTACGTGTTTGTGTGTTTGTGTTTGTGTGTTTGTGTTTGTACCCGCTCACGTAAGATTGTGTGGATAGTAGATTATGGATTTGTTTATTGTTTCTTAGCGTATGTGTTTGTGTATTTGTGTTTGTGTGTTTGTGTTTGTGTGTTTGTGTTTGTACCCGCTCACGTACGATTGTGTGGATAGTAGATTATGGATTTGTTTATTGTTTCTTAGCGTATGTGTTTGTGTGTTTGTGTTTGTGTGTTTGTGTTTGTACCCGCTCACGTACGATTGTGTGGATAGTAGATTATGGATTTGTTTATTGTTTCTTAGCGTATGTGTTTGTGTGTTTGTGTTTGTGTTTGTACCCGCTCACGTACGATTGTGTGGATAGTAGATTATGGATTTGTTTATTGTTTCTTAGCGTATGTGTTTGTGTATTTGTGTTTGTGTGTTTGTGTTTGTACCCGCTCACGTACGATTGTGTGGATAGTAGATTATGGATTTGTTTATTGTTTCTTAGCGTATGCGTTTGTGTATTTGTGTTTGTGTGTTTGTGTTTGTGTGTTTGTGTTTGTGTGTTTGTGTTTGTACCCGCTCACGTACGATTGTGTGGATAGTAGATTATGGATTTGTTTATTGTTTCTTAGCGTATGTGTTTGTGTATTTGTGTTTGTGTGTTTGTGTTTGTGTGTTTGTGTTTGTACCCGCTCATTGAGTCATCCACCCTTGTGTCTTCCATGATGTTTAGGACGGACATGCTCATGTATGTCAGGTCCAAGTGGACTGTTGTTGATAGGACAGATACTAGTCAATGGATGAGGAGAGTTTACATAGAAAGACAAGGATGTCTCAAGAGGGTACTTGTGTATGGACCGGTAGTTAGAAGGAGTTTAAGAAGAAGAAGAAGAAGATGTGACAGATGCCATCTATGTTAATATTAATATTAACATAAACCCAAAGACCCTTTTCAGGGCCAGCCATATTTCTCGAAAAGAGATAGCCTTTCCATTGCCTACCCCTTTTCTAAATTTAAATTTAAATTTAAATTTAAAAAAACTTTAAAAAAAAAAATAAAAAATCCCATATTCAATTCCCCTTGTCCCTAGACAAACCCAAACTCTATTCCCATGTTAATTTCCCTTGTCCCTAGACAGACCCAAACTCTATGTTAAATTCCCATTGTCCCTAAAGTGGCCCAGCGTTTTTCTCCATGTTAAATTTCCATTGTCCCTAGAGTTGCCCAGGGGTGTTTTTAATGCTAAGTCCCATTGTCCCTATGGTGGCCCACTTAACTACTCGTGTATGTATGACTGACTGACTAAATGACACTTTTACCTTTTCAGCAAAAATTACATCAAGTTAATCAAAACACTGATTGTATATGATACAAGATCATGAGAAACAACAATGAACCGAGAACATGTACAAGAGACATACTGCTCGAACTAACGCTTTTACAAGATGAAACATATTAATACATACAATCATATAATTATATCTTGGTAATTTGGAAACTAAATATTCCTTGGCATAATATGGCTCCAACATTTTTCACACATGTGTGTACTACATGTATGCATTGTTACATGATTAACAATAACAAGGACACTGAATTTTATGGGTTTTTTTATTGTGTATACACACACACACACACACACACACACACACACACACGTGGAATGACATGAAACAAGCCCCGTACGGTAAAAGAGAACCACAGGTGAAAATCTGTAATAAAAATTATACTATATGAGCTAAAGAGTTTAAAATTTGTGGACTTTACGACAAGACGTTCTACAAATTTCGGTTTATTAAAAGATGATGTGATACGTATTATATATGTAAACGTTAGGATATGTTGGTTGATAGTAGGGTATGCATTTTATTGTAGAATGAAGTTATACTGATTGCAGTCACCAACATGAGTTTATTCCATACATGATAATCAGCTGACTACAGTCTACCCTGCATTCAAGAAGTGGCTCCAACAATGTATCGTCTTCCTGATTGAATACGTCAGCCATTTCTCTCACCTCTAAAGTGCCAATCACTCTCTCAAAGAAAACATTACGTTTTGCACGTAGCATTTCGCAACCTAAAATAAGATGTTTCGTCAGTTTCCTTTCCACAGTTTTCATATCATAGCTTTACCAACAAGCATGATAGATAGTTTCACTATTTCAGACAGAGGCCATAACATTGATGGAAATTTGCGTCCAAAAAAACATATATTGTACTACTAGATTTTCAATCCAAATAATTGTTTCTGAAGTGAATTAAGTCGTCCCTTAATTCCATATTTGCTTTCCAGGTAGTTTCTTCATGATTTTGAATAACACCGATAATGTGCCGATTCCAAACACTTTTGCCTTCTGGTTGTACTCTTACTGCGTAGTTTAAAAGAAGGCCCCTAGACCATTTTTCATAGGTTTTTTGTTGATGTTTCGTATAAAATCCGTCTGTTTTAAAGGGTTTGTCGGATACTGACAAACGTATAGTGAATATCTTTTTCGAAGATAAAAGACCAATCGCCCCTACACAGTCGGTTCAAAAAGAACAATTTGCCGTAGTTATGTATGCTTCCATTAAGTCCTAAAGTACTGCACGTTGCCTCATCTGGCGATATTGATGTAAAGCTTGCGTACGTCGAGCCGCATACCTCTTACATAACTCGAGTTCTTCCATATTGGAGTTTATGCACCTGACCTGTCGTTCGCATAAAAAGATGAGCTTTTTCTCTCATTCGATGACTCTCATTCATTCTCTCATTCATGTTGATATAAAGTACTATGCAATAACAGGTTGGAGGTTTGATACCGATCAAGGTCAAAGCCTGCTACCCGCACCCTTAGTTTTGTCCTCACACCACACACGAGTGCACGCTTGCCCACTCGCGAACCCGCCAAACAAAGTCATCTTGAAGCACCCATGCCAGAGGATGTTTATGTGGAGAAGAAGACTTAAACTAGGTCAGTAACCAAACAGAACTGCTTTTATAATACTCACGTCTCTGCGATTGTAACGTAAACTCTGTTGACGAGACAAAGACAAATATAAAGCAAATACAGACACAAGCACATACACGTTCTCGTCAACGTACACCTCCATGTACACGGTTGTGATTTATATCAACGTTCGCGTGGTGAACATATCGACCATTATTTTTAGAACTGTATTACACACACAAACGACACACACACACACCTGAAATTTTCAGTCAGGCCTGTATTACTGAGTGTAACTATACTGTTTATGTGGAGATTCCTAGCACGTGAGTTCAATGGAATAGGATTATATCTCTACTATATTGTATATACCATACTCTGCTGATATTTTCTTTGTGTGTCTTTATTATGCATTGACTGTGGCAGGGATGTTCTAAGAATATTATATTAAACAATTACCAATTACAGCGGATAAATGTATGTATGTATTTATAAATGATGTCTGAATATATATATATATATATATATATATATATATATATATATATATATATATATATATATATATATAGACTGTACAAGAAATCTTCAAGTCGATGACGTTTGCAACCCAACCTAGTGACGAAGACAGCGAATGTAGTGAGCAGAGCATTGATAATGAATGTACCTAGGATAATTATAACTGAAGAAATACTTCAGAATTAATATAATAATGGCATCCACACTCACTAAATGGGAGAGATTTTATAAAACCCTTTCTATACCCAGAGGCGCAGGAACCATAGTTGACATGTACAAACAGTCCAAAACATTTGGAAGTAGTGTATTTGACGATGCAAACAAAAGAATGCGGATTTGGGCAGAATTCAATGATGGATCAATTGGGCTTAAATGGGTCGACATTGACTTAAGACACATTTTACCGAAGTTTTGAGATTTGCTTATTAGTTATTATTCAGACTGCGGCTCCGTACGTTTGCACACGTTACTTGGACTCGACCATGTCTTGTATGTAATATCGAAGTGAAGTCGCGTGATCAGCTTTGCCGACCATGCGGATCTGTTGGTGGGTGATATCGTGTCCGCCATCGAAGACTGACTAAAACCATGATTGTAAAAATACCCGACGATGTCAGCACCGATACGCTGTGTGTCAGTGGTTCTTCCCTTGGTTTTATATAGTTGTTTCTAAACCAAATATAATGGCCACAATGTATATATCATGTGCTGAAAAATGTCGTTAAACCAGTAACGATAAATAGCAACGTTAAACATCTACTCTGATAGTTACCTTTATTTTCCTTTATGTACATTTCGGTTTGCAATTCTTTCGATTTCTTTTTTTTTTTCTTCATTTTTGCTCATTATTTCTATTTTTGATAATTAGGCATTTTTTTGTTTTCTCTTGATGAATCTTGCAGCATGATCAAAATTTGTTTCAAAATATTGAAGTGGCATTAACATAGTTAAACACTTTAATGTAGAGGACCTATATTTTTGATGGAGTTTTTAATCTACATTATTTTAACGTTCCTAAAATGTAAAAATTCGTTCTATTGCCAAACAGTAACTATTCCAACAGTTTTGATGCAAGTAATTGGCGTCTCCCCAAACATATTTATGTAGTAGATATGTGCCCTTGCCAAAACACTTCTTTATTTATTTGTCTTTGCAAATCTGTCTGCTCGTAATTCAATGTTATTTTTAGTGTTATGCTATTCAGTATGACGTTTCATACGAAAGTTTGGTGTGTATCCAGTCATTTTAAGTAAAGATATGTTACAGTGTCTCAGATTTTGCAGGGGTGGGGTGGTGGTGGGATGGACAAGCCACTTTTGATTTGCAAGTCGTCATTGAAGTCTTGATGTAAGATGACTATCTCTATCTTGCATTTTGGACGCTCTATGGTAAACAAATTCTATTTCCTAAAATCCTCACAAGTTTAACGAGTTGAAAATAAAAAAATGTATGAAATCTCAATACCGCCTACTTATAAAAATGGTACTAACAGCTGCCGCACTTGGCGCTCAGCATTAAGAGGTTAGTGTTAGGACTGGTCGGCCTGGTCTTAGGATAATGTGCATGGGTGGGAAATCATGCTACATGTCTGCGGCATGATGCCACAGTGATAGACATCACTATAAACGTCCACACTTCAGACATAGTAGCGATATGACTGAAAAACTGTTAAAAATTTAAATCACACACACACACACACACACACACACACACACGCACACACACACACATTACCTAAATATGATTAACCGCTAGAAGTTTTTGCCGTTTTCGCCTGAAATTCGAGTAGGAAATACATTTTGAAAGCTATTTCTGAATAGATCCGAAAACACCAAAATCCCAGGTGATCTTTCAATAACATACTGCCTAGTTGTGTTAGAAACATCGTTTTTCATTAGTTATTTGGCTCGCGTATTAGTAGAGTATTAAAAGTTGGATTTTTTGTTGTTTGTTTGTTTGCTAAACGGAGCCATTATTGTTGTATCAAGACCACTCTTTATTCCAAATGCTACTTTTTGAAAAGGTTCATCTGTCTGTTTGCAGTTCATACCGGATTGCCTTAGATGTGAGACCAAAAATTCTAAAATCCGGACACAAAATCAGATTCCGACCACGGACGAAGTTTTGGTAGTAAAAAATCGGGTCCAAAAAATGAGGTTTTTCCCTCTGTATTTTGTTGTGCAACTAGAAATTTCAGATTATTTGGTATCATTGTAGACCTACAGCTGTCTACCTTTCTATAATACCACCCACTTTACTGTATATCATGCATGACCATAACGCTACAGAGCTCGGGAGTAGGCTACTAGCGCCTGCCACGTTAACTCGTCGCTAGGGGTTAATGTGTTAAATATTCGAAATAAACACCAAGACACCAAACCTCGATGCACTCACCTATCAGTAGCATTCAAATTTAAGTAAAGCTAACTATACATAAGTCAATAGTACATGCAATACAAACTGTTCAACTTAATGTTAACCACAACATACTGATGACATGTTTCTTTGATGGAATAGGCTGAAACTTAGCGTAATAATTAATCGCAATGGCGATTAATTTCCGTTTAGCTGGTTTTAATTTAGTGCGGGATTGTAAGGTCAGACGACAAAAGAACTTGATCGATGTTCACTTGTAGAAGTGCGTCTATTATGGCAGACGACAGGCGAGAAAACAACCACATATTCGACACATTGATACTCACAGAAAATGTTATGTGATAATGTCATTCATAAAACAGACAAGAGATTTTTGGCTGGAATGTGTTTTTATTGGTTACATATAGGTGCACATCCATCAGTGTTAAATATTTTTTTCTCTGCTATTTCCATGTTTTTTTAAAAAATTCATAAGAATTATAGGATTTGCTTTATCAGCTTTTTATTTATGAACCTCAGAATAAGCTCAAGAATATTTATTAGGATTATTAAATACTTCTGGAGACTTATCACTGTGATGATGTACAGAAAGAGGGGGGAATATATATATATATATATATATATATATATATATATATATATATATATATATATATATATATATATATATATATATATATATGCGGATGTGCGTGTGTGTGTGTGATGAGGAACACATGGAAATTGAATATTTGTTTTTCAAATGGCAAAAGATTTAAACATTGCGTTTTGTTCTGACTGTGTTCTCAGGCGCCCGTAAAACATATGTTATTAATGACATTTGTATAATATCAACAGGTTTCCGTGCCATGCTATAAAATAAAACAAATGCAATCATAAAGGATTCTACAGTTCTTAACATCTATGGAGTTATTTCGTACCCTCAAAATGTTTGCATCATAGTTCATAATTGTAGAATATGTTTTTTTATTTATCGTTTAGTGCAAAATATATTATTATTATTATTATTATTATTATTATTCCTGGTCTTCAATTTGTCATATTAAACTTCAAAGTGAAATAACATTTTCCCACTGCCAAGGGGTTGTCTGTATCAGGCATATTTATACTAGTTAAAACTTCCAGTTACGAGCATCCTTTTAAAGGTTTTGCTCATTAATACTATAGACAAAGCTCTTGTTGAAAATAGTATTTGATCTCATGCATTTGCCAAAAGCTTCAATTTTGTAAAGAGCAAGCAATCTAGCAAATGTATCACTAATGAACATACTGCTCTTGTTCGTCCAATCCAAGGACGACAATATTATATTCGGTCATACAACAGTCTCATTTTTCCCAAGAATATGGATTTTTATGTCAGGACTTAGTGTATTGTGCTTTGAGATGCACTTGCGGAAAAACACAGCCGTCGTGCCATACAGTTGTTCCCAGCCCGATACAATGTGGCGCGACCTGTCGCCATTGATGGTTATGTGATCCACATCTGCATTGCCGTCTGCTTCCCACATGGATTTAAATGTTAGAACAGGGTGTCTCTGCCTGTCTTTCTTAAAAATGCATTCTTTAATTAGCAGCTTTGTTTGGGTGAAATAGGTCTCTAAGCGAAGAATACAGCTACCGGTATCATTAAATACAAGCTTTATATACTGCCGATAGGGGTCCAGGTCAATCCTGCTAATCAAAGCATGAGGTCTTCCATTGCTCATTGTCGTCTGCCCGATGATGACTGAGGAACCAAAAGGAACCCAGTCAAGACCGTGTGGTGTTACTGGTTGTAGCTTTGTTGTTCCATCTTGGTAAATAACAAAAACTTGAGAGTATCCTTCATCCCATGGAATTTTCGAATAAACAATTAACACATCAACATCTTGGAACAATCGATTGTTATCCATTCTATTGATTGTCATCGTCTGGGGTGCTAAGTACCAGAAGTCAAGATCCAATCCTTCAATGATAATATTATCATCATCATAAATATGTATCTGTCTGTCTTTCGTGGATCTTCTATCCAAGCGAATCGATTCGATGACGACGTCATGCTTGTTGGGCATAACCACGAGACGGATCATGTTTGGTCCGCTGTAAGCCCACGTTTTGTCAGGGATGTTCCAAGTTCTTTCACTGACCTCAGACGTGAAATGTTGTTGTCCAAGATCATTCCAGGTATCATTCGTCTCTTTGTATCGGACATTGTATAGGACATTCACACTAATATTGCTATCTTTCACTTGAGGCATACGTATGCGAAGAACTGACCCTATCATCCTGTCGTCCACTCCCCTGGTTGGGGTAAGCATGTCCAATGAAAATTTTATAACGATCTGCACGCGGTAGCCAGATCCAGAAAACGTCATCAGAGCTTTTGAAGTTTGTATTTCAGGTCTGACTGGAGATAAGGATACATTTTCAAATATCCAATATGGGCTTGCAAGATTGCAGCCAGCAAAGTTTGGAGCCTTTTGGTTAGAAAAAGACCTGTAACGTGGAAGATTTGCAGTAATCATGAAATCCGTGGCAGTATCGTGGTAGATATCTATTTTCACGTTATCCTCTTCTGTGCATGTGGTTGAAGTGGAGTTCTGAACAAACCTGGCACTTGGAACTGAATCCTTCACTGGGAAGTGTATGTCCTCATACCTGATATCATCAAAACAATAAAGAACACAGAGAAAATGTGAATAGTCCAGTAGTTCATCGGACACATCAACATTCACAAGGTCTACCTCAACTCCCCATGGATCCGAGTCTGTAACGGTAAGATTAATCTCGTGGCGGCCAGGTGGAAGAAGCTTTCCTTCACCAAGAGCCCCTGTAGAATGAAATGCGTTCCATCCTTGACCAAAGTTAGTATCAACCACTGTCGTATGTTTTCCTATGTATTGCCCATCTAATATGAATGACACTTCGTCACTTGGACCATCATTTGAGTAGCGCAGGTCCTCGACCCGCACAAAGCTGTTTCTTTGAAGACAGAATTGCAAACGAACAACGTCATTTTTGAAAAGAAGCAAAGTGCGGTTCATCGGTTTGGAGGCCTCTGACCTCTGCATTAGTTTGTGTCTGTTTGATTTGAAATCCTCGACTTGCAGGTTAAATCTCTTAGACATAGCACACGCTGAACAGAAAAACAGAATACACAAGCGAAAGTAATGCATAACTCAGTTTGTCGACGGTACCTGGAAAGAAACACGTAGAAAATCAGAAAATAAGTTTAAATTAATATCGATTTGCAAATGGATTAATTTTAGATATAAATTTACGTTTCTGGGAGTAATTAGAATTTTTTTTAAAAAAATAGTTATTATTTGAGCACAAAGTTTTCTACACACCAAAACAATAAGTTCAAAACTTAATTATGGTGAAAATCATGAATGTAAACATACATGTATATTTTTCTACCAATGCTTATTTTTAAAAAAATCTTGATTTAATAATGTAGTCTTCGTTAAAATGATTTGAGCAGAATCTTAAAATTAACAGAAGCAGATGAAAAATAATCAAATTGTACAAATTGTACAATTGTACGGCATTCTTAACTACAACATTGAGTGGTACTTATTTTCTTACCTGTTTGAAACTTAGTAACAGTGTTCATGTCAACAGATCACGGAATTATATACTATATGCTTGGACACTTGTTTTGAACATGCTTACAACCTTTAAAGTAATTTGTGATTGATTTTACCTATCACCATGCAGGCGTGACAGTTTAGATAAATGAAGGGGCGTTTCACTATATTTACTTTTGTGATTTTCTCTATCAATCACAATAATTCAGAGATGACAGCTCATGTATATAACTACCGGTGGAATGTGGTAATTATGGGAAAGAATTAAGGCTGTATATTGCATTTCTTATAGTTTTTTTTTTATTACTAACGCCTTTGATATGAAATCACACAGGCTTTCTGTTCCATTTTGTCACTTCATTTCTCTATCATCGATAAAGCGTACCCACTGGTAAAGTGTAAGTTCAACCGATGCAAAAAGTTGACCTTCAGTTTTCCCATAAAAATATTAGCATACGAAGGAGCCATTTTTGTACCCATTACGGTTCCATTAATATGTAGGTAGTTTTCTTCATTAAATTCAAAGTTATTAAGTTTTAGGACAAGCTACAGGAGTTGGACTAGGCAGGGCCGTCTTAACAACATTGTAGGCTCTGGGCAACTCTGGGCAAAGCAATGCACTGGGGCCCACTAGCGGCCCTACCCACCCACAGGAATTCCGCTAGATGCCACTATTTTTTTAAAATTGGGAAACGTGCTTCCCATTGCACTTTTAAAGCAAATTAAATTGCCAAAAGATCTTTCAATATCTATGAACAATATGGGCAGCATGATGCCCCTAGAAGCGTGAGGCCCTGGGCAACTGCCCAGTTGTCCATGCCTTAAGAGGGCACTGGGACTAGGAAGTGTGTGGGTGGATTTTTTTGTGGTTTGTCTACAATTCTAGTTTCCCATGCTTCTCTACTCGCCTGTATCCCTTCGTTGTGTGGTATGTTAGTACACAAAGATGTGACGTCTACGGAAACAAACAATGTATCTGGCAGTAATGGTTCGCTTGTTGTGCTTTTTATGAGGCAATCTGTCGCGTCCTGAAGATATGATGGTAATTTGTGGACATGTGGTCTCATAAAATGATCCAAATATTCTGATATCCTTTCTGTGCGATGCCCATTAGCGGATATTATAGGTCTGCCCGGGTTCCTTTCTTTGTGGTTGTTAGGATCAACCTTCATAGATCAGTACAGAAGCCCTGTCGCAAAACACTTCTCCTCCCCTGACCACACTTTCAGTGATATATCACTTATTGCAATTGCTCACAACCCCAACTGGAGTCTCCAAAACAACAAATAAAAGGGATCTTACTGGATACGCCGCCTTAGAACATTGAAACCAAGCAGTTTAAACCAGGAAGACTAGATGAAGAAAACCATGCACAAATAAACTGATCTTTTGCAGCCGACACGTTTTCTTTTAAATAATTCTCTTAATTGCTTAATAGCCTATGACGACTATAACAATAAAATATCCGAGATATAATCTGCGCTTACAAAAATTTACATAAAATAACATATGACGTTATGGCTCATCAATTTCTAGGTCAATATAAATATTTTCCAGTAGCAGCACCAAGCTGAAATAAATTAGTTGACATATAATAGAGTTAAAAGGTTGAATTCCTGTAGAATCAGCCATGTAAAGTTTCGCAAACATAACCGGTTTTCTATTTTATTTGTTTGTCTTGCCTATGTTTTGTATTTGCCTTTGAAAAAGACTCATTAAAGAGTCGAAAGCGCTTAGGCTAGCTAGATACTAGTTTCGCACTGTTCGTTGTCAGTTTATTATATATATATATATATATATATATATATATATATATATATATATATATATATATATATATATATATATATATACCTGAAGTGTAGATTCTCTTTTATGGAATTGCTTTAATGGAGCGGGGCACATTTTCAGATATGGAATTATTCATAAAATCGTGAGAATGAAGTTTTCATACATACCAATGCGTGGATCAAAAGAGATCCACATACAATATTATCCTGTTCGTGCTGGAACGTTCACTCCAAGAACAGTTTGGCCCGAATAAATTCGCAGTACTGAGTATTTACGTCAGTGCGCACATGACACATTATTTGATCCAAATAAATTTTACCTTGGTTGAGATGCTCTCTGGTGCTATCATAGCCAACATAATTAAAACATATATTATTTGTAAACGTTTGTCGATGCAAAACTGCTGACTGGTATTTTCTTCTTTAAATAAGTAACATTAGCAAGAGATCTCCGTACGAGAATCAACAGTCATATTCCTATTGAGAAGACTGTACAAGATCTCAGGCAAAACGTACAGTATCTCTTCAATGAAATATACAATTCGAAAGTTGTAATTTTGTGGTACAGAACCCGATGCAAGGTTTCCCTAACTCCCTAAGCCTCCGCCTTTCACTGACTTACGTTGTGGTCGTAATTTCTTACATCAGGGGTGCACAACCCCCGGACCGCTTACCCATCTGCTTACCCATCTCTACAATATCTTTTAGTGATACCATGTTTTATACTGTTTATATATGGACCAATTCCAGGTACACTCCTATGTGAAAATATAGATTTACGGAATTTCACAAAACCAACCCTATCTTCCTTCTTAGAAGACAACAAAAACATATGACATATGTATATCAGAAAACTAAACTTAATATCAACGGTACATGAGGTAATTACTCAACCTCTCAAAGTCTTGTCAGGAATGCCACTGTCTGAAATATACAAGTAAAAATATAAAACTTATGAAAAGTAACGTTAGTGCTCCGTTGAATCTGATCCGACTACCGACACCATTGGAACATATTGTATATATACATATGTGTATTTATACAGATGTATATTTATGTACATATGAATATAAAAAGTATCAATAGTCCCTGTTTTCTAAATGAAATTAAAATGGTACATAATTGCATCGGAATCCATTTTTTATATTCCCCTCTCCCATCTCGTGCGTAAGGGACAAACTGCGAAAATCTGGATTGAGATAGAAAAACATATCGCGTTTGACGAAAACATTAAAATTGAACCAAGTAACCTACAGTAATCTGGTTCGTCGTGACGGTATTTTTACACTTTCCTTCGGATATATAAAGGGTTCATAATATCAATGATACACAGTTGCAATCGCCAGTCGACACTAGGCCTACCTGTTAAATTTGTCGGTTACAAGCTTACGAGGCACACATACTGTAGCCTATGTAATGCTTTGTTGTTTTTGATTCGTAAACCTATCATAATGTTCTAAAACTCGATTATTAATTATTAAATATAAAAATGTCTTAATGCTTTTCTCCGCTCCCCCTCGCTTTTTCTCTCTCTCTTTCTCTCTGTCTCTCTCTGTCTCTGTCTCTGTCTCTCTCTCTCTCTCTCTGGATTATCGTAGCTAGATAGGGGCCAATTCATGAAAATACGAGCGTTGGGGATTTTCGCTTGTGTCATACGACGATGCCTCTGGACCTATGAATGATGAATGATGGTAAAGTTTAGTCAAAAGAGAGAGAGAGAGAGAGAGAGAGAGAGAGAGAGAGAGAGAGAGAGCAGTGGCATCACCATTGGTTCGGATCGCACCGAGTAACACCATCAGAGGGGGTGACTCCAAATGACTGTCTATAAATTTTTTGAATTTTTATGCAGGATGGAGGTCGATGGGGGCGACACCATTAGCCACTGGGTGACACCAACCCTAGTGACGCCACAGAGAGAGAGAGAGAGAGAGAGAGAGAGAGAGAGAGAGAATTTTATATTCTTTAGAAATGTTCATTTAAGCAGAATAATGGTTTGGATGAACTGTCAATATATTAAAATATTTCAATTACCTCTTGTTGGTTCGTTATTTCAAAAGTTCTATTCCATGCTAATTTTCATACGCGAGTATGTGAATGCCTGATAGTTCAGGTTCAATGTAAAAGAAGCTAACTCTGTTTGTAATGCACTACTTTTGTCATAAAAAAACAACATATTTCATGTTTAAATCATGAACGTGTCTTATATTGATTTAATAAATGTGAATACAAATAAAATCTCGAAAAGAAAACAACCAACTTATCAATTTGCATATGTGATTGTGAACAACAAGAAAAATCGTAAAACTATATTTTGATCGGGCACACTCGGTCAATTCACATTTACAAGGAGCATATCGTAAAACGCCATTCAGAGTGAAAATATGTGTATCTGTATGAGATATAAATAAAATGTATGTATAGTATGTACGCTGTATCAATGGTATACCACTCATTAATGAAAAATTTATACATATATTTGCACTTTGAAAGGAGTTACGATATGCTCCTGGTTAATGTGTATTGACCGAGTGAACTCTCTCTCTCTCTCTCTCTCTCTCTCTCTCTCTCTCTCTCTCTCTATATATATATATATATATATATATATATATATATATATATATATATATATATATATATATAGTGGTCCCCTCTAACACGGCCTCCCCTTCTGCACCGGGAAGGTGGCCTTTCCAGAGGGAGGGGGGGCTAAAAATATTTGAGAAATATATGCAATGTACACAGTAAGAAAGCTACATACTTCAAAGCATTTAATATCTTCGTTTACAAGTAACATTGATTATTAAAAGGTTCTTCTTGTTATAATAATATACATATACATTACTAGCTTTTATTCCTGGCGTAAGCGTGATATGCGAGCGGGTATTGTTGTCATGCACATTGGGAAAACCATTGAAAAACGTCATTTAAATCTTGATACATAAATCTTTTTCAATTTTCTCCGTTTTCCAACTGCTAATAAATATCCTTCTTATCGGTTATGACGTTGTTTATTCGAGTCTTTTTCTACATAAACTTATTTTATTCGAGTCTTTTTCTACATAAACTTGTTTTATTCGAGTATTTTTCTACATAAACTTGTTTTATTCGAGTCTTTTTCTACATAAACTTGTTTTATTCGAGTCTTTTCAACATAAACGTGTTTTATTCGAGTCTTTTTCTACATAAAATTGTTCGGCAAGACTACCCTCCTCCCCACTTCACCCGATGTCGTCGAGCAGAATAACCAACTTTTTTCTAAAATAACACGTTTACGTTGATGTGATGACATGTTAATGTTTGGTAATGATTTATTCAGATATTGCGAAACTTTTGTCGAGTGGACGAAATGCCTTCTTCGTAAAGGAAGCGATAAATGTGTTGTCACGTGATTTTCCGATCTTTGTCTGGCACCCTGTTTTGTTCAAGGTTAAGTTGTGTGTGTGTGTGTGTGTGTGTGTGTGTGTGTGTGTGTTAATGCACATAATCAATTTTAGCCTATGCTGACCCGTTTATGATCTTGACAATCACTTCCGGCTGTAATCATCAAAGAGGAGAATTCGACAGATGCGTGAAGCCCAAAACCCAATCATAACATTGTTAAGCCCATTTCATGTAAACGTCGACTTTTATAAACAATGATATAATATTAATCTTGCTGTTACATGTACTTTAGTCAACACTTCTTTCAGTAACGGAAACTTGACATTAGGGGACACGTATTGACGAAAGAGATAATCTAATTACTTACCTTACGTCACGATATGAATTAATTATTGGTTCTGGATACATCTGAAAAAATAAGTTACCGCTCGTTGGGGAACAGTTAACATTTTTGTACTAATATGCTGGCCGCTGGTCGAGTTAGAGGGGTGGCCGTTCTTGAGGGCAACTTTTGACTACAAACTCGTCGGCACCAAGGGATTCTGGCCGTAAGAAGAGGGTGGCCATTAGTCAGGGGTGGGGGCCTGTTCAATAATTTAAAGTCTGAGTATGTTAATTAAGTTGTACAAAATATACATTGGCTCTAACTCATCTACAACTTTGCCGGTTTTTATTTTCCTTTTAAAATTGTTGCTAAGATTTCATTCCCCGACATTTATCGTGCGCTTGAAATTTGCACTGATATACTTTAGTCGCGGCACAAATTACGTACAAACACATTATGGATCACAGCGCTGCAGAAAAATATGAAATAAAAACAACAACAACAGCAACAACAAATAACAAAATAACGAACTTAAATTTTCGTTTAAAAATTTTGTTTGTAATGGTCATTCGTAATTATGTGCTATGCCTCAGCCACTATCCTTTGTGGTGAGCATTCATCAAAATACCCGTGTTTAAAGGTTTTGTGACATTTCAAATCATGAATCTTTAAACAAATACTGAATTTAAACATGTACATGTACGACAAAGTGAAATCACTTTGAGTATTTTAAAGCTCTCAACCTTTGTTGTTGTAAGAGTTGTTTCCCTTGTCAAATTCATTGTGACTTTGGCAATTCCTAAGGACTAACGGTACTAATTAAGTCTCCAGGCCCGGCCGTAAGGCAAGACGAACGAGGCAACCGCCTTGACCCTTGCACTTTCAGGAAATCAACTCCGCAATGCAATTGTTTTGCTCGGGGCATCACTCATCGCTTGCTGCTTTGGTACTCAGCATGCTGCCTTGGGCCATGCACATCCTCGGGCTGGTCCTGTCAGTTTCCATAGTAAAACTATGCAAACACCATGATAATAAAACTTATAACTTTAATTTTCTTTGTGCTCATGATCAAACCTATATTTTTCAGTATAGATGCATCCTGGATGACAGCTTCTGTGTAGAGAAAACCATATGAACGGCGGAATTTTTTAAAATATGTGCTTTCAATTCCGAGTTTCGCACTTAGGAGTCGGCTGCTAATTTCAGTAATGAATGTATATAACTCGAGTATGTGAAAGGACTGAAGTTTCATCTATACAATAACGTCTCTATTTTTTCTGATTACAAATAGGATAAACTCTCAATTTTTTAAAATACTAAAATCTAATTTTCATTATGAATCGATCCTGGACATACTCTATTTCCACCCATTTCTAGACTGGTTCCCAATTTTCCATACCATTTATACAGTGAGTCCTTAAGGACTAACTGTACTAATGACGCGGAACACTTGTGAACCAGCCTTGGAATGAAGGAACATACAATAGAGGGTTGTTGATTGAAAAATGGTTAGGGGACGCTCACCAGTTAATATGTACTTTTGAGAGAGTGGCGTATGTAAGGTGAAGTAGTTCGCATTTAAAACATGCACAATTGAGAGAATGTTGGCATACCTATATGCTACATTAATGTAATGTGGATGATATTTCTTTGGATATTGTACTTTGCGAAATTTTACATGATTTAAGAACACTGCTAACTAAAATGACTGCTCCCATGTGTTAAGAAAATCAGCCTGAATTAGCCTAAAGTACACTATACATAGTAGCTATTAAAATAGGAAAAATTAATTTTGCCAGACTAGACAATACCAGCTTCTGAAAGTGCAATGAATGAATTACCAAATATCTAAAATGTAAAAAAAGTTATCGGCTCTTTTTTATACAATTTACCTCTGAAGTTCAGGAAGTGAAAATGACCAAGTAGAGCTAGCAATTTTTTGAAAGGTGCACATCTGGAGTAAGGCCAAGCTGTATACTCTATAAACACCCATAGAACACCCCTCAATCATACACCAATCATAGGTCTTTTTTAAATAGCCAGTATAACCAGTGAGGAAAGCTGGGGAAATTCTTTTTCTTGAAAATCCTATGTAAAATACGAAACTGTAGAGCGCCACCCTAATAATGAAAAGTACAATTTTATTATACAAAAAACAAAAGGCCACTAAAATCTTATCCTATCTGTAGTTGCAGAGACAATATTCTATTGATTAAAGTTTAGTAATTTTACAGATTTGACTAAGGAAGAATCAATAATGAAAGTAGCACATGATTTATTAGGATTAGAATGGATAACACATGTTGCATGCACGTGTAGATTACAAAAGAAGCCGCAGCTCTTATGTTTTTCTCCATTCAAAAGGTTGCATCAAGGATGGGTCTATAATTAAATTGGTCATGATCATCCAGAAATGTTAAGATACTGAATGCTGAATATGATATTGTCTCCATACGTTTATTATTGGAGTTGAATTAGTAGAGCGATACCTTAAAGGACATTACATAATTTACAAAATAGAAAACCTTTTGTGCAAAAGAGAAGAATGCTACAGATATATGTCTTGTAGTAAAAATATATGGAAACGCGGCATACAAGGTTATAAAAACATTCGGAAGACAAGGAAGATGAGTGATGCCCCAAGCAAAAGAATTGCGAAGTTTGAAAAAATAAAAACATCTGAGAATTTAAATCGTGCTTTGCCTAATAAAACAGGGTGTTGTCTACGGGTTTCTTTGCGCACCAATAACCTAATTGTGTGATATTTTTGTTTGTTATGAAAGTAAGCATTTTAAAAAAATTAAATCATTGTTTATTTCTAAGGACTTGGGTTTCCAAGATGAAACAAAATTATCCTTCTTTAAGAGATATCTGCATGCCAAGTTCTTCGATGCACTTCAAAGGGATATCTATCATCTCTCTTCGGAAAAGAAAAATATAACAAGCACGATAAATTATTGCTTTATATGCAATTAGTACATTTTCGATATCTTTCATGGATCAAATCTAGCAAAAAATGCTTGATAACTTAATAAACCTTCCGTTTTTTAATCGTGTAGATCGGTAATACTACACTAGGAAAATGGAGCACTGAACGTTATTATCTACTTTTCTATTTTTTGTATGTCAGTGTATGTCAGTGGTTCCCAAAGTTGGTGGTACCGCACCATGGTATGATGGTGGGTTATGGGGGGGCGCTAATGCTTAATAATACTTTTTAATGGGTAAGGTAAGGGGCACTGACGATAACCAATTGAGCGGTGGCCCGAAAAAAATTTGGGAACCACTGTTGTATATGATACGAGTGTTTTCACAACGCAAAATAAAATTGAAAAAAAAAATGAACATAAAATAATGAATAAGAAATACAACTATACATATCAAATATGAAATTTAAGAATGTTACAATGTAATCAAACCTGCAAATCACCAAGCAAGTTTGTGAAAGTAGTTTCCACTTATTTGGATAGGTCCACTGACAGGAATCTTTTTAAGAAGAAAAATGGGCTTCCATCAATGACGTAATCTAGATGATAATGTATGAGGTTTATTGTTAAGTATTGTCTTTGAAGCCTATGTTATGTTCGGCTGCTATTTTTCGGTTCTTACATTTCTCTTGAGATCCGCTTTTATGCAGATTGTTCAATTCTCTTGATATTTCATACAATTTATCCTGCCACGTTTTCACTTAAATTTTCTTGATATTTCTTACGATTGATCCGCGAACTGTTACACTTCATTCCTATGGATATTTCATACGAAATATCCGGGAATGGTTACACTTCATTCAGGCCCGGCCCTAGGATGTGCGAATCCCAAGGCAGCATGCGGGACTCAAAGCAGCAAGCGATGAGAGCGGGCCCCCAAGCAACAACAAAATAAATAGTTTCGCGGAGTTGATTTCCTGAAAGCGCGGGGCCCAAGGCGGTTGCATTGTTCGCCTTGCCCTAGGGCCGGCCCTGACTTCATTTCTCTTGATATTTTATACGTTTGATCTTGGAACGTTTCTTCTGATATTTTATACGATTGATCTGTGAACTGTTTACACGTCGATTCCCTTGATATTTCATATATTTCATCCTTAAACAGTTACACCTATTTTCTCTTGATATTTCATACGATTAATCCGATCGCATTTTTGCTACATTTTTCTTGATATTTCACACGATTTACTAAATTTTTCAAACGTTTTCGTCAAATTGAGACCTGATACTATCTACCTAATGATAATTCTGACAATATTGTCACTTTGTTAGAGGTTGATATAAGAAAAACATAATATCTGTAAAATGATTCACTTTGGAATCTTTGTGTTCTTCATACATTAGTGACGAATTCCTTGAATTCGATGAAATCCTCTTCTTTCTTCGCAGAAATGTAACAAAATATATTATGATTCTATTGGAAAACAGGTTAATTGTTGCAAAGAAATCGGTAGGAACATTAATCCAAATGACGAATATTGGACTGAAGTATTTTGTGACACTGGGAACAGGTAAAGATATCTTGTAAATTTAAATACATTTTATTTAAACATGTACAATCTTATCAGACAACGCTGTTATTTCCTTTGTTGCACACAGAATGTAACGTATTTCGTCATTACACCTGGGATAAGAAAGCAACCTACTGTTTAAAAGAAAAACAAACAAACAAACAAACAAAAATACAGAACGATGCAATCTCTGAGCAGAATCGTTATTTTGTCGATGCCTATTTTATATAAAGTGAATATTTCTTCATTGCTTTTAAGAATAATAACGACGTTATCGTGTCGTTGATCAAAAAGAGAACTGCTGCAACCGGTTTCCGCTTCAATCCGCTGCATTTCCTAAGTGACTGCATGTCATTCTTTACTCTGCAACCCCACAATTTGTATTTTAATCAAGAACAAATTACCATGCTTGATGGTTGTCTTTTTAATCTCAAGCAACTTCCTGAAGCTTGCACGTTGTCTGATTATTCCCAATAAACAAGACAGACTGCAACAGTTCAGCCAGTTTTCATTAGAGGCCAGCTTTTATGGGATCGATAGAACCTAGGACAGAGAATAAGAACCCACGCTAACAACAAGTGTAACGGTCGGCAAATCCGTAATGTAATCAGCATATAAAACAGTCTTCGAAATGGCACCATGCAATCAACAAGAAAGGTTATAAATTTGATTTCTATCTACGGAACCAACATCGATAACGGCTTCGGCAACAGTCGAAAATATATGCGAGATGGAGATTGGCATTAGCATATGACTTGTATTTGATATGGAGATGGGGCCATGCTCAGAGAGAGAGAGAGAGAGAGAGAGAGAGAGAGAGAGCACTAGAGAGAGAGCACTCTTTCCCAAACAAATACTAATTGTGTTCCCTTTCACCTTAAGTCAGACAGTAGTATGACTAAATATTATATGCATGTAATGGATACATAGTTATAACTAATTGTCACACAAGAATGCAAGAACAAACTTAAAGACCTAATAATATTTCCTACCTTAAATATTTTCAGCATTTTTTTAATGTTTTCTAATTTCAAACTGTTTGGTTTTTGTAATCATATATTATTTATGTTTTTTATGTTATAGGTGTTGTCTAATGTTGTAAAGTGCTTAGAGCTTCTAAAGATTAGGCGCTATGCAATGTCCTCATTATTATTATTATTATTATATAGACATCTGCATTTTTCCCATACCGCATCAGCAAAGTCCGAAAACTTTAAACACTTCATGACAGCTCATTAATTACTCCCGCTACCCCACCCACCTCATAGAGATCGAAAATAGTAATTATTTACAGAATATAGCAAATGCGCTTTTCAAAACATTATGTATGGTTCTTATTTGCTGGTACTGTAAGGCATGACTAAAATTATCAATTGAAGCATACCGTGCACCAATTAGAAGTAACAATATTCAAAGTATAAGTCAGAGATAACACTATTCAAAACCAATTAGAGCATCTAAATCACAGATTTTGGGAAACATTTAATCAATATTCAATGTTCTGAGAATGTTAAAAAACTGAATTGCTCTTTGTAGAAAGCCTCTAAATTGGAGCAATTCAAAAACTGCAGTTTAAATGATTATTACGCAAATCTAGAATATTTGACAACACAAATACAATCAAGCACTAGTTAAGCCGAAAAATATAAGCAAAGAACAGTTAGCTATACAAATAAATCTGACGAAATTCAGCAGATTTTACCATTAAATAGCAGAAAATGAATAATTTTAAACAGAATACTTTCATTTCTCTAATCTATCAGAATTGCTTTGGAATTGATCTTTATCATAAAAAGGAAAATAGGATTTGATGCGATATGAAACTGTTATCTCATATACTAGTACAAAGACATAAACATGTATGTGCCTGAACTTTGTTTTAATTATTTACATGTATTGCTTTTCCTGGAAATGCTCTTTCCTCTGGTGCCATTTAATGCAAATTTTAATGTTGTTTTTTCCTGCTTTTATCGTGGCATAAACTATCAATTACAGAACCACACATTAAATAACGCCCGAGAAAGCGCATTTAAAGTAGTGTGGTTCGACAACTGACAGTTTATATCACGAAAAACGCAGAAGAAAACCCCATTCCACTCAGGTAACTGCAATCGTACATTGACTTAATTTTATCCTTGATTCTTTTTATTCTGTTTTCCATTTCTGACCTTCTGAACCATGCTGAATCAGCCATTGCTTGATGAAATTCCAAACAAAAACAGACATCAAACTGATTTCTGCTTTCAGTGTCAAATTCAGTGTGATATTTATAGTTAGTTGCCAATTCGGATCGATCCGAATATTGAAAAATGTCAGCTTTGGTCAACATTTCTGTTTATAACTTCTCCCGGATATTTCTTTGCACAAGGAATTTTTAGCGATGGAGACATAAACACAAAATCAAATAAAACTGTCAGGGTACCATAGTTGACTTTTTGCACCCCCTCCAGACATTTAAAAAAAAAGAGGATTTTCTCTTACATTCCACTCGACGTCAATAACTGAGCCAGGGTCACGATAAGCATAAACCATTTACGGACCGTTCGAGTAGTAGTACTCTGGTTAATGAAAGGACTAAAACTATTTTGTAATATTTAATGATGGTTTTCTCCAGCAGACACCATTGATCATATCTGATATTTAATTACACTTGAGCTAAAATATCAACCTTGCCATCTGTTTATCATAATGTATTCGCTTTCATGTCTTTTAAAAACAAGAACTTTGTTCCTATAAACAATAAATGTTGGCGAATCTTCTGAGAAGCTAGTCACCGATACTAATGTTCTTAGCGTGTTAGCAAGACAACTTCTCACTCTTCTATTTTCCTTCTCCCCTCTCTCTCTCTCTCTCTCTCTCGCACACACAGAGAAACAGACACACACACACACACACACACACACACAAACAGAGCATGCTAATATAAGTCTTAAAATAATCTGTGTACGTGGTAATATTGAAAATCTTCGGTCTGCATTTAGTGCACCTGACATCGGGGAATGTTCCCGTTAGCTCGATTTAGATTTAACAACATGGGGAAACTTTCTTGGTAGCCGTATTCTGATTTAATAAGCTGCTTATTGAACAAAGACTTGAAAATGTAGATTTTTATTTTATTCATAACATTTTTAAAAAAAAAAAATAGGAATTTATGTGTTCCAGTCACAAAGCTACAACTTCCACCATTTTCTTAGTGTTCATTTCTCACGACTCTAATTTTAGCACCTACAATATTTTTATATCAAAGTTTATTTAGCAATATTAACAGCTGACTTGTCACATTATATAGTTTCAATCAAATAAAATTACGACATATGTGGTGTGTTTATTATGTTATGAAATCGCCAGACTTTCCATAGGTTAATTAAAGGTCAAAACCACACAAGAACAGGTTCATGACTTCCCTGGAATATTATATATATATATATATATATATATATATATATATATATATATATATATATATATATATATATATATATATATATAGGTTCACAAAAAATTAGAAGATAAAAATGATGGTCAGGATGAGTTCCGATTATTTAAGTAATGCAAACTGTATTCATCTAAGATTTTTCAAAAGCCTTTAAAAAACGTATGCTACTGGATCTCATGGGTGCTTCACTAAAGCCAACAATGTTCTCAAGTAATTTCCTCAGACATTTGTACAGAATATGTTTAGACAAGGCGCAAAACGTCCATTGGTAATTATCACGACGAGAATAATCACGTGATTTGACCTTTCATCACAAGATTTATCAGGATCCGGAGATCGGTACAACGACATGCTTATCGTTTGTTGCCAATGTACGGGCAACGTGCGCCGTCTGTTACGAGCATTTATTAAGCATGCACACCATCCTACCAGTTTCATAAGAGTACAAAGCCAGATGGATACTCTAATAAAATATCAAACGTCTTAGATATTCTCATAGACTTTTTTCTCCTGTGCCACACATGTCTTGTGACCTAACTTCCCAACTTTTCTTGAAGCCGTTCTGCATGATTTAAGAATATCGCTGGAATAACTGTTTAATGTTTGAAGATACATGTGTTATCAGCCGTTCAAAACGTTTTGGATGAAAATTCCAGGAACTGTTTTCAGGTATCTCGAAATGTCTAAAGCAAATACGACTCTTATTTCCTCCTAGTAAATAGCCAAGAGTTTATTCCACAGTCGACATTGCGATAATTGGACGCGAAATTGCTCTTATTTATAACATTTCTGTAACCATTGTGTAGAGTTCGAAGTAAATTTGACAATTATGCATAGATAAATCATTTAAACCGAACGATACAGTTCATTTTCAGCATTATAATACACTCAGTTAGCACTGCTCTAGGAAAGATTAGCTAACAGATATGAACTGTGTAATTACATTTACAATAATTTTGTTTGCCTTTCTCGGGCTTTTTCTGTGATATTGTATTGATTTTGTGAAACGACGGAGATCCGCCGTTTTATGTGATATATATTGTCAATTGCTTTGCTGATGATTCAACTGGTTAGGAAATAAAAATCTACGCTAGTGAAAATAGTACATCCTCAATAAAGGAAAATCTATTTTTACAAACTATAATTTGTTCGTCCTGTTTGAACTTTATAATTTCGGACAAACTAAATATTATTTTATTGTTGATTGGACTGTCACAAAATCGTTTTCTTCATGTTTACTTTTACTTATAGTGACATTCATTTCTCTTGTTTTTTTCAAAGACAAATATAAACAGTTTTGGATTAAAGAATCACGCAAAGTAAAAGCAAAACAATTGAGTTTAAGCATTTTAATCGTGTCGATAAGCACTAACGGCTCCTTTGTTCTTTTATATTACGAATGGTGGGGGTTATCGCTGTTGTCTGGAAGGAGTTCTTGTTACATTCACAAGTAAGCTTTTGTTAGCACCAACTGACGATTTCCACGAAGTGGACTCAACTAATGCGTATATATATATATATATATATATATATATATATATATATATATATATATATATATATATATATATATATATTCAGTTTTGATATTTCATAACTCAAAGGAATTAATTGGATTTAGTTAAAAATTTGAAATTGGCTTATTTTTCATTTAAAACAATAAAGTTAATTATTTATGCGCATTTAGGACAAGATAATGTCATAAGAAGATGAGGGTGAAACGTATACATTTATATTTCGACAGTGAGCTATAACGAAAAGGGGGAGAGACTGAACTATGCAAGGAATTCAATGAATGAGAAAAACTATAAACTTGACTGTTTTATAAACGAAAAGCCACGTTAGATAGTTTTAGTTTAAGGTAATAAATAAATAGCTTCAGTGAGCTGCTTGCCCATTATTTTATGATGTCTTGTCAGCCATAAATGTGATTACAAATCCCGTGTGGTGAGGATCGAACACGTGAACATTTTAATATATATCGTGTGTGAGGAGCCAATAAGTGACTATTTATATAAATATGGTCATATGTCGTGTGGGAGAAGCGAACAAGTGAATATTTATATAGATATGATTATATGGCTGGGTGGAACAAGTGTACATCAATAGATTTAATAGCTCTTAAGCTTTGGGGTCTATATTGTTTTATTACTTTAATCATTTTCTAGTTAAAACAGGTGAACCAGTCGGATCTAACAACGCATATTGGTCTTCATAAATTCATGACAATTCCTCTAGTATCAGACCGATTACATGGTCATTCTTATAGTATCAGACCGATTACATGGTCATTCTTTCAGACAAATTACATATCCATTCGTATACCATCAAACCGATTACATGGTCATTCTCATTGTATCAGACAGATTGCATGGCCATTCTTTCAGACTGATTACATGGCCATTCTTTCAGACAGATTACATGGTCATTCTTGTAAATTCAGACCAATTACATGGCCATCCTTTCAGACCGATTACATATCCATTCTTATAGTATCAGACCGATTATAAGGCCATTCTTATGTATCGAACCGACTGAAGCCTTTTTTGAGCTCTGTTATGTAGTGAAGAAAACAGCGTAAAATTTCTAGGCATGCCAGAATACTGTTGAATAAATATCCTTGTTTTTTCTTAGACTTTTAGGCATGTTACATTATTTGGTAGTTCTATGCTAGATCGTGTGACACTTAATATGTGGCGTAGTAATAGTCTTTGATTATGTTTCCATATTGGAAAGAAATGATATTCATGAATATTTCTAATAAAATTGTCATGTTTGGAAATGCGATATGTCAAAGTCACAGCATTGGTTTGGGGTCTAAATATTCATTAATACTTACAAACTTTCCAGTACAATAGATATCGCCTCATTGACGACTTGAACAATAAACAATTTTTCAACACATTTACAATAAACTTTGCATGACAAACTGTGTTTGTTAATACAACTACTTTCTAGTGTAATGCCACAGTTACAGAAAAAAGTGATGACATTCAAAGTGGGGATTTACAAAATGCTTGATAAACGATTACCCTCTTATCGACTCGTCTGATACCCATAAATGAGCTGAGATTGACAAAAAAAATTTGCGCTGAAAACTAAAGGGTCTACTCCAGGGCTTTAGAGCGCCGCTGAAGAGAGGTAGGCACTTGGCAAAGTGCTTGCTCGTAAACTCTCACAATGCAGAGAAAGTTAATACACACTGTCCTTTGGACTGACATTTGCTATTTTTTGTTTCAGTATTAAGAGCACCATGTGCTGTCTATAGCAGAAAGATGATGAAATATCCGATCCTGAAATCTTAGAAAACGAACGTGAAATAGTACAAGTAGTCGAAAGTTGTCTGCTTGTTAAATACATAATTTAATTTTCATAGTGTTGGCGGCAATATTTTCTAAAAGTGTTGTTAGGATATTTTAAAAATGAAAGAACTAATGAATGTTAATGGATCTATTTTCTTCATAATTTATCCATTCAGATGAGAATGTAAAAAATAGCCGTGCAATATTTAGTAATCTTCTGAGAGAGACGTAGCAGAGGAAAATCCAAGATATGTATTCTCAGACCGAAATCAACTTCCACCATTCAGATATTAAAGAAATTTGTAAGTCTCTAGACCTCGCTGAAGATATATATTCTGCTGTTTTGAAACAAGGATTGCTAGAGAGCAAATCCAAGGAATATATTTTCTTTAAATTTTCAAACTTGTCCAAAATATCGAAATCGTCGGTGTTAATATATTACAAGGCACGCTTAATTCTTTCAGAGTTAGTTCGGTTTGGAACAACCTCTGAGTCTTCTAGGATGTCGTTTGCCACCCTAGGGGTGCCTTTGGGTTTATTTTCACACGGTCATAATTGACGGGACACGTCTTTTGATTAGGAAAAAACGTGTAACAGATTAAGTTAGCAGAGTGCCCATCAATCTCAATACAATCGATAAGTACAGCTTGAGCGGAACTGTTTCCTTTTTAGCGAAAATAATGCGGGTATATTCTAAACAGGTATTAACTCTGCGATTGAAAAGGTGTACTTAAATGATGAATATTAAAGAAATATAAAATATATAAAACATGCACGTTGACAAAATGATGCTGATACGTCAGGAAATTGAAAATCTGCAAAAGAGAAATCATACAATTCACCGAAAATTAAGCATCGAATCCACATAAGAGAAGTCTGAACACAGGCTTTTCATGCAATTGCAGTCTCACTTGACCGAGTCAAAAAAACCGGTGAAAGGTTCCAAACAACACAATAAACGAAACATCAACGAGTCAAGAAAATGTGGAATTTTGTTATTCCTGGGATTGTTTTACAAAACAATTAACTTTCATCACAGAGTACGTGAACGAAGCTGCACGCTACAACAGCGATGAAGGACAGAACACAAACCAAAACGAAAATACGTAACACGTGGCAAATATCGTATTTGATGACGTTTTATTTGATTTACCCTTTATGATATTCCCCACGACCTAGAATCAGAATTTAATATAAATATGATCTGACAATTTAATGTGTTAAACTTCTGCATTCTAACGTCATGGTCAAATTTGGTTCACTCGCTGTAATGTGCTGTCTTCCAATGCCCTTGATTACAGTTAAGAAATTGTCGACAAACTGCTTACTGCAGCGGTCATAATTTTTATGTATTTTCTCGCGTCTGTATGCAGTCATGATGATTAAATTTTACCGCCTTGGAGACTAACCAGGCTGCTATCAAAATAGTACTGACAGCGATCCATACCGGGACAATAATAATTGTCACTGTGGTTGCAATTCCTGCAATCCCACAAGCGGTGTCAACAATTTCGTTCAATTGTTTATATCTATAGACCAGTTTCAAAACTATTTTAGCTGACCAAACATATCCCATAGCCGCATCCGGTACGGTCATGCGGATTTGACGCAGGGCAACTCGAGTGACCTACACTTCTTACATGAATATAACATTTGTCATTTTAGATCGCCGCAGATAGTAGTAAACACTAATATGCCAGCCCACAAGTATATGAGTTGAACTGTACGATTTCATCAAGTACTTTTAACAACAAATGAGTATATATTGCTTTATGTTACTGCATCGTGACTCTCATCGTACCCCCCCCCCCCCGGACTGCATGGTAATGAATAATCCGAAAATAAACAAGTTAACTTGTCTAATTAGCTGCAAACAATGAACACCAAAGGCGGCACATCACATGTTAAGCAGATTCCTCAAAGATTTGCCATTTAGTTAATAAATTAAATGTGAATCCCAATGCTGTTTATGATACATTGGATTGGCTAAGGAATTTACTCTCTCTCTCTCTCTCTCTCTCTCTCTCTCTCTCTCCCCTTGAACAAATATGGATAATAATGATGAGTTAACTCATCCTGCGATACATTTGCAACGGCCAGTTGCCTCAGTACTATCAGCTATGTGTAACTCATGTGGCTTCTCGGATTGGGCTTGGGATCTGATTACGTTGGCATTAATAATGTTGTGTTCACATGTATGCACCCATTCACTATGAAATTACTTATATGCAACAAAGAGATTTGTAGGTGCTCATGTTTTTGCGAGTATATAGTCTTGAAGAGTCATCTAAATACATGTAGATTTGTACAATTTGTAGTCCTGGTCACATAGGAAAATCGTCCACCTACCCCTTTCCTTTCAGAAATGGATCATCCAACTGTGTAAGTCCTACCAAGGACCACGGACAGGGTAGAATAAATTCCGGGGGACCACAACGGTCAGAAGGTCCACCGTTGTTTCAATTTGTGATTCGTTGGGGCCTACTGGATATTTTTTCCTAGGGCCCACAAAATCCTGTCCGCTGTTCTGGTCCTCTCTGATGCTTTTTGTGCTCATATCTACTTTTCTCTTTTAGGCAGATTACTGAACTATTCATTAATTAATTTTAAACACACTATTCCTTTATAAATTTGTTTGAAACGTTTTCACGAACATACACTATGTTAACGACAATCACTTAAAAAGTTGCCCTACGTTGATTGCGCATGCGTTAAATATTGGAGTGGAAAAATACAAATTCGACTTCCTGAAAAAGGTCTATACAGCAAGTTCACACGCGTATTTGTCTCTGTACGCTGCTGATCGTCGTTCATTTTATCACGTCGGTTGTGTTGTGGATAAATATCAGAAATGTCCATCATGTTATTAATATTAAAAGGGAGAGAAATCATGGCATCTTTACAGGAGATGTACTTTATCATAATGAGAGTTTATTGAAGTTTTAGCAATACCTAGAATATACTTGTGTGTAACAAGTGATTGTAGTTCTATCCAGCTATTATTTTTACTGGCAGTACCTTGACCATAAACTCATATACAATATCTGGTATATATATATATATATATATATATATATATATATATATATATATATATATATATATATATATATATATATATATATATATCCTTAGCCATCTCGTCTCACATAAAGACTATTACATTTTTCGGTCACGCATTAGTGCACATCAAAATTCCCATACTTTCTTGTATGGTAAGCAAAGTCGTAATAAAAGCACGGTATCAACTACGTATCAAACAGACATCAATAAATTGCGTCACATCAGTATATATATTCTTAATCTCTTCATACTGAACAATAGCAAAGCAATCAGACGCATTTCTGTACATTACACTCCCACAAGTGTACACAAATATTCAAATATCCATATTATCTAATTCTACACACAATTCAATTCAACAGTTGCAAAATCTAGAATATCACATGAATAAATGCACTAGTTTACTACGAAGAAACCAAATAGCGAATTACAATATTAATTCTAACCACGAGCTAGCAATCTGCATAATTCTTTACATAATCATAGCTGATTTCTCAAATACGCATGTAAATTAAACACTACAAAGGTAATTCTACGTACTAACGATTCTAGTAATGAAGTATACATACTGCACATAGTTACAATTACAATGCCGTAATATTATGCAACAATCTAGCAAATAATTCATTGACTTTTACGAAGCTTTGTCTTTCCTTAGAATTTTCTAAGTTTTCCCGCCAATTTACGAGTGGCTTTCCCGGAATTATTACTTTAACTTTCCAACACGATGTTTCACAGTTACTGAAGTTTCTACTACTACTTTGGATTAAAGTCGCGTGCACCATTTGGTATGTGCGACTGGTTAATTTGTACACACTATTAGTACAATGCCTCCCAAGCAAGCAACCAGAAGCAGAGGAGCCCCAAAGGCCCCGCCAAGGCTCCCGTCACAGCTACCTCCTCCATCGTTGTCTTCCGGGGGTGGTTTGCATCCCCGTCTTCTCTCATTCCAGTTTGTCACCAAGTATACTACTAGCAGCAGTGGTTTATTAAAAAATTCATGTTTCAAATTAATGCCCAGTTTTCTATTTTTATTGGGCTATTCCTTCACTATTTTGCCAAACATGTGATTGTCAGATTCGATTCAGATATTTCTGAGTTGTGAATTTTCCTATCTTATTTTAGTTCTTTTAATTTTGTGTACTGTGCGTACTTGAAACTTCCGAAAAGTTTGTCACGTGGTGTAGGCTTAAGTAGCCTTCTTTTGAGATCTCAATCTTGGTAAATATTTCTCAAGTGGGAATTTAAACCAAACATTGTTTTCAGGGCCAGCCAAGTTGTTGGTCTAAAGAGGGCTTTCGTGGGTCGGAATGAAAGCCCTATGTGGTAAACTTGTGAGCATGCTATATATTTATTTATTTTATTTATTTATTATTTTTTTGGGGGGGGGGGGAAATGGGTAGGTGTGTGTGCTATATTTGTGTGGTGGCTATAGATATTTTTGTTCGTGTATATGCTAGTTTTTACATATATTCGGACAACACCCATTCACGCACACTTTCTCGCATACATGTGTGGGTTCAGTTGAGTTGGTGTTGGCCTTGTTTTTTGTTTCGGGATGGCAATTGTTTTCAAACTGGGGTTGAATATTTGTGGCAAAATCATTTCGATTATTCTTTCCTTCCCCCAAGTCTGCAGGAGGTTTCTGTCAGGTGGTCTGTTTTTTCTTCTCTTCCTTTAGGCCTTCTTCTTTACTTCTTGCTGTGTCTTTTCCTGCTCTTCTTTATTTCAACTCTTTTCTTCTTTTCCCGTGCCTGTTGATGTTTTTGGTCTTCTTTTTGTCTCCTGATCTTCTTTAATACTGCCACTCTCGCTATGAGATATCTGCTTCTAGGAGGGGTGCTTGTTTTTTCCCCTTGACCAAATGTTATTTTGTTTAACTTAGCTTTTCATTGTTTTTTGTTTGTTATTTTATATACAGGCTAAATCTAAATTGCTAAGACAGATATCTTTGCCGATTCCTCGGGTCCCTACGACGAGTCAAAGACATCTGATCTTACTTATTGCCTAATTTTAAGTTTGTTAGCCTGTCTGCTATTTATGGTATGTTTGATCCTACTTCCTTTTGATTTTAATTGTATTTTTTTAAGTTCACTTTTTAGGTATACTGGTTTTAACTTTGTACAAGACATATCTTTATTTCTAACACAACTTTGTACAAGACATATCTTTATTTCTAACACTACCTTAGGCTAAATTTGTCCCCTTTTGCCTATTTTGTTAATGAATACCAGGATGTTGTTATAGGTCTTTCCTGTGTTATTGTTTTATGCCACTAGTAATTCCGGGTACGTGCACCTTTCTCCTATTAGTTCCTGTTGGGTTTTTAGTTCAGCCCTTTCCTGGTTGTAGTTGGGGCATATATTTAGCACATGCTCGATTGTTTCTGGAGGTGGGCAGTTTTTAGTTGATCTCCTTTTTATGTGTTTCCCTGCGCATCCTGCCAATAGGGTTTTATCTGCTCTTATTCGATTTATTATTGTTATGTCGTATGGGTTTTTGAAGGTCGGATACTCGACTTTTCTACTTACTTTTTTCTCTATCTTGTGTATTTGGCTATTAGCGTCGGATTTGTCCCATTGTTCTTGCCACATGGCATTGATCTTTTCCCGGATAATACTATTGATTTCAGTGACGCTGTATGCTATGTTTTTGGCCATGGGTTCATTTGTGGAGTTTTTTTGTGCTTCTGCGTCTGCTTTGTCATTGCCCGGAATTTGGATGTGGAAGGGTATCCATTCGAATTCAACGTGGTTTTTTTTATTTTATTTTTTTTTAATTTTTTTGAGTAGAGATCTTGCATGGTTAATCATATTAGGTCTACTCTTGGATTGGTCCGTTGCCAAAGATTGCGGTACACTGTACGAGTCGCTTAAAATGACCGTGTTAGTTGTTGGATATGTTTTTACGTAGGTTAATGCCATTAGTATTGGCATGAATTCTACTGTGTATATGGCACACTGGTCTAGTAGTCTTTTTCCAAAGGTGATTTCTAATTTTGGGATCACTATCCCTGTTGCCGTTTTATTTGGATTTTTCGTTTTTGATCCGTCTGTGAAAATTTGCGTGTATGTCTCGTGTTTGTTATCTATATACGTTAGTATTGATGCCCTTAGTCCTATCGGATCTTTTTTTGTATCCTAATGTATCCTAAGGTCGATTTGTGGGGAAGGGCAGGTCCACGGGGGATCTGGGTAGTACCGTATTTTTCTGGGTTTATATTCGAAATTTGAAGTTTTCTTTCTAGATCTATAATTATTTTCCCACTAGGTATTTTTTTATTTTTCCTTTTTATATCTAATGGTTTGTCGCATACTGCGAGGGCTTGTACCGTAAGATGGTTGGATTGGTGTATTGATATTCTGGTCGAGAATCGCAGCATCAATTCCTTCCGCCTCAATTCTAGCAGGGGTTCTCCTGATATTATAAAGATATCTTGTGTGGGGGTACTATTTAGGACTCCGGTGCATGCACTTAGATCTTTTGATTGGACTGTGTCCAGTTTCCTGAGCAATGTGGCGGTCACCGATCCGTAGACCTGGCATCCGTAATCCCTATAAAGAGTAACGAGTGTTTTTTGGTCAGCCCCCCAGTTCACACCTCTGAGGTTTTGCAGGAGGTTGATGTTTCGAGTTCTTGAATGTGGGCTGCCCACGTGAGTTCGTGATCAAATACCATGCCTAGGAATGTTGCTTGTTTTTCGAATTTTATGTTTAGGGTTAATTTGGGAGGTGGTGGGAGGTGGCCACCTCCCGGATTGAAGATTATGCCTACTATTTTTAGAGGTGACACCTTAAATCCCCATTTATCTGCCCAATTTCCTATATCGTTTAACTGAAGTTTCTAGTCTAAATTACTCAGTTAAATTCGGATAGAAATGGTGACCACACCCTCTCTCAATTCCGATTGGATATCGATACTACCCTGTTCTATTCAACTTTGCGGACAATGCTCCGACTGTCTGTCAACGTGGTGAGATTTACGACGCCAAAGAGTGTACTTTGTTCTTGAACAAAGCTTTCAACGTCCACATGTGATTTTTGACACCCAACAAAGCTGGTTCTCGTAACAATTACGAACAGGACCACTATAGCCGCGGGGTCTAACATATATACATGGTTTCTAACCGATTCCTTTGTTTTTGACTTACTTAATCGCGGGCAGGCATATATATATATATATATATATATATATATATATATATATATATATATATATATATATATATATATTCTTTTCACAGCGATAGTCTAGTCAACGTATCTCGCCTGACATCTAAACCAGCAGCACCGAAAGACGTCGTGTTTTCGTCGCTTCCTCAAGTTAACACAGCTGTGCTTTTAGCGCCAAAGATAACTTTCCTAACTCCTCTGCAAAACCAGAAGATGTGTTAATCCTCAATCGAGGCGCTACAAATCCCAGGCTACAATCTGGAATGGTGCCATCAAATTAGGCAAAATTACAAGTCGGTCTCGGTGCCATCCTGTGTGATTTGGGATCAGCAGTTGTAGCTCATGTCATTGCAAATCTAAGACAGTAGACCTCAACGCGGTGACCGCGTACGCCATGGCGCCCTAAGGATTTTTGAGTGTCCACGCTTTAGGCTCCTAAATTTAGTAATAAAAATCATACATTTTTACAGAAAGATATTATGATGAATAATGAGGGCCGTAATATGGGTAGGGAGCGAAAATTAATATCATGAACTCGCGATGTATGTCTACACTACGCGTAACCAAAGGCATATCAAAATTTGTATGTAAGCAGTGTCTCCCGTTTGCTGTGGACATTGTGGATATCATGTTCATTCGTTTGCTTGGTTGAAAGTTTCTTTTGTGTCTCAGTGAACTCATCCACATCGTCAACTTTATCATCTCTCTTTTCAAATGGACCAAAAAGGTTATTTAGTTATTTACAGAGAAATATGATAAATCATTAGTTCTGGGGTCTGCTGCATGAGCGTACATTGTTCGTTTACAATCAACAGTAGTACCTAACACACAATATTAGTTTTAAACAAACGTGTTGTGCAGCATGAACCAGTGCAGTATATAAAATTTCTGCACGATTCTGACAATGTAAAGTCAACGGAGAAATAAATAAGCATATAATAATGAACTGAATTCTGCAGCAACAGTGATAATGTAAACAGAGCAATAAATATTAACAAAATGACATCTCGGAAGCATTACAGACTTTTAATCAATCATTTCGGAACAAGTTTGCTTTAGTCTGAGAATAACTCCATGTGTAGAGGATATGAGGTACTTCAACATCCTTTAGGACAAGGGAAATTATTCAGTTTATTTCTTTAAAAAATGTTTCAAAATCGTTGCAGCAGTAAATGAAGAGCAACCATCGAACCCTTAGGAATCAGAATATAGCAACGATAGTGCTACAAACAAAAGTTTGTCCTCAATAACATATGTACATAATATATATTTGCTAAAGCCTTTAATCATGCTTAAAAGTGTTTGAGTTTTATCAAGCAATATTCAGAAGTTTACTAATTCTTCAGATTGCATTAAGATAAAAAGGAAAAATCAATTAATTTCTCTCTAAGGAGACTAGCTCATTTATCTCCCTTTATTCTGAAGGCTGAAGAGTTGTGATGCAAGGCATGGTGGATCAAGAGACTTGAAGGAACGTTACTTTCTTGTCAGAAAGATTAAGTATTTATATTTGCTCATTGCAAGACTACACCAGTAACAGTAAAACAAACTGAGGCAGTACCAGCCATTTATTGCCTGTATACTTATAGAAATGAAAATCTAATTCATCCGAAGTTTTAAAAGGGTTTTATAATAACCTTGTTTTATGTAAATCCCCAGCGTATATAGCCACCGGCTATAACAGAGATCTGCCTCTTCTTGTTCGTGTCCCTAAATTGTTCCAACTGACAGAAAAGAGACAGACACAAATACAGTTCAAGTGAAATGTAATGATTAACGCTCAGCCTCGTGATAAGCATGGCAGTGGTTAGCTTTTCAAGAAAGATATGTTTTTTTCTCTTGTATAGTTTTAACAAACTGAGGTAAGTAATTTTTCAGTAAAGTTCTATAATTGTACCAGAATTTTAATCTTCGTGCAGACTATGATACTTGTCATATTAATCTCGTAAATAAAATGAATTATATAATTATACATATGAAAAGTGGCGCCAATAACGTCACGCTAGGAATGGTAACTGCAAATCTTAAATGAATCGGCTGCGTTTTCATTGCACAGGGTGGGGGTAGTTATTTAAAAAAGTATTTATATTCTTTCTTACATTTACTGAAGAAAAGCGACTAATTAGACGTGTTTAATGAGAAATGAATAACGGTATTTTATAGCAAACATTACTTCATTCGGTTGAAGTTTGGAGGATATACATCGAAAACTGGGACAGGTTAAAGACGTTCACTCTAATATATATACATTACTAAATCTCACTGTTCTAGAAAGGTTTTGGTATTATATAAAAGATTTCTACAACCGACTTGAAATTGCGTCAACACTCTTACGAATCTTTGTAAAAAGACCTGTCAATGTCTGTGATTATTTGGCACCAACTGGAATCGGATAATGATTACACGACGATAAAGCTAGCTCTAGAAAATTATGTTGCATTCCAATACATTTTATTGCATATAACTATCATGCACAGAGTTTTCCACCAGGAAATATGATCGGTTTCATTACAGCCATATAAATCGTCATATAATTATACAAATATTTGATGAAATACTGGTGTTGAAACAATCTTGGTGTCAATCTCGTAATATGTATCCCAACCTCATACTGTATCACAAAATCAATTTGAATGACTAGGCACAAGTCCACAATTAATTACAAGTGGAAAGTTCAAGTCTTGTAGAGGCATGGAAAATGGTCCAGATCATTACTTTAAACTCATTCCGTTGATTTATTGCAACCATAAAGCATATTCTAGTGCAGGTGATTTACCATAAAATTTGGACCGTATTGTCCATGTGAAAACAATTTCTTACAGATTAATTACGAGAATGACCTGAACGTTCAGGGAGATAATGATTCTATATCCTTCTACCTTAACACACAATTATCTTACATTCTTCATAGCTATTTACAGTGTGTAAATAGCTATGAAGACTAATCATGGTCTGACTACTTTTCAGTGCCTTTCTAACTCCCTTATGTGGCTATATTTAATTGCGGACAAATTTCATCGGTTGCAGAATCAGGAAACACATTATGCCAAATTTTGATTCAGAAGGACCGAAACTCAATCTTCTTTAATGGCTGCAATAAATCAATGGAATGGTTAAAAAGCATGTTTTGGAAGTAATGGCTTTAATCTTTTTTCCATATCTCTGAAGGATTTTAAAATTGCTTTTGTACGATTCTTGTATTATATGGCATACTCTGCGACCGTCACTAACACCGTTCAAGTGATTCAGTCCGACACATCAACCAGGTTATGTGCTGAGTGGTTAAAAATATATGTATTATGTTTATCGGGTTTTGTGTTCATAGTCATGTACATTTAATTACCAAGAGCAGTTGACATCATTACGAATATATTTCTTCAAATGCTCTAATGTCTTCCAGATAAAACGCAAATTGACTTTTAGAAAATTCAAACTATCTTTGCCCCTAGCAAGCAATCAAAAATGAACAATAAATGTACTCTCGAGCGTTTAAGAAACCTGTTCTCACTTGATTTGACACCAACATAATTTTCATTAACACAGTACCATGCACTCATTTTTAAAAACGAATCTCTTATGCTTGTACCATAAATAATATATTGGAGGGTTTTTTTACCAGAGAGTTTTCTGTATATATGTTTAATCTTTTTTTAAAAGAAATGAACATTCGACAAAAGGGCAACTAACTCTTTCTAAATATTATGTTGCGCTCTTGTCTTTAGAGGTTGAAAACATTCAGTATCTAAACTGATTGTATGATTTTGGTTCAGTGCTTTTTCAAATTCTGAGAGATTGTCACTACATTGAAAATTAGATGACAACGAATACAATCATGAACTATTTTATCCTAAGTTGATGCGCAGAATGAAAAAGAAACATCGACTTATACTTTTTACACGCCAAAATAACACACAATATAAATGTATGGCTTCCAGCAATAAAACACATAAAACTATTGTCAAAGTGCGTAAAGAAACTGTTGCAATCGCGTTTTAATCATGTTTATAGCCAGAAGGTCACATTTTGTTTTAATGAAAACAAGTGCTGTTCAAGCTTGAGGCCGTAATTAAAAAAACCGCTGGGAAATGCTATGAGAAACATTAAATTCACTTTTCTTGAATATCGAACTGCGTGGAGATATTACAATACGCGAGATAGCATTTTACTGGTCTAAAATATATTTGTGCAGAAAGAATCCGGGCCTAGGTTTTACAAGGTAGACGTCGATCTAATCCGTAATGTGCTTAATTATTCAGTTAATAGGCATCATGATTTGCGTGCCTTCCAATCGGCTGCAAACGACTATAGTCTACGTTATTACTCGTATGATGAACAAGATAAAGAAAACAAATCGGTTGATTTTCAAGCCTGAAAGAAATTTAGTAATGTATCCGTATTTGTAACTATTGGTTGGCTTCAGATTCCACTTGCATACTTTTAAAAAGCAATTGCATATTTTATAACTCCATGTGCCTCGACAAAACAGCCAGCTCTGATAATTTCGATATTTCATCATTCTTGACGTTGTGGTCTACACAAGGAAAAGTTCTACGCGGGTTAAAACAACATAACATACTGACAGAATCAGCCTGAATTATATGTACATGCCACCATTAACAATGGCATAATACACGCATCAGTTGATTTCAGAGACTATTTTAAAAAAGTATTTGCCCTTTTTGTAATTAATAGAATCCAATCAGCATTACAAAGTAGGGCCGTCATCACAATTCGTCCCCGACAAGTTAGTCAAGCTGCATTACAAAGGAGGGTTATAAAGATACCCCCCTCCCCCAAAAACCCACACAATCAAAGAACAGAAAAAGCAACAATAAAAAATACAATAAGCCACACAAACACATAAAAGAGAAACACTAAGCAAACTATTAACACTAATAAGATATTAGTGTTGATATTATATATATATATATATATATATATATATATATATATATATATATATATATATATATATACATACATACATACATATATATGTGTGTGTGTGTGTGTGTGTGGGTGTGGGTGTGTGTGTGCACGCTGTATCAATGATATACCACGAGACGTATTAATTTTTCATAAAAAATATATATTATACCACCATGTAGCAAAACCGGTACGATGTTCCTGTAAACATTGGAGCACGTGTTGTTTTTGGTCGAAAATGCAGTTTGTATCAAGAAAGAACAATAGACCTTTTATTAAAGAAGCGATATTAATAAAGTGTACAAAAATTACCTACATTTCAACCCTAAATGCATATGAAAATATGATTTCTAAATGTCAACATGAATATCCACTCCATAACCGTCTTGAACTTGTAACCCAGAAAATCCTATTTATTATGTATATTTTAGAATCATAAAATAAATACGTTATGTAAAAGGTGGAAATGTATACCTTAAAACAATACTGTATTTTAATCCAAGTTTCCAATTTTGCAAGTTGTCCCACATGTAATTTTATCTTCTACATTAACAACATGCCAACTTACCGCTAGAACTGGATCCTCAAGAAATTCCCCTGCGTATAGTCTATTTATAAATTCGTTAGTAATTAGTAACGAGAAGTTGTAAACACATTACATCCTATTCATTGTTTGGTTCTCTTATTCTCTCTTATATTCTTTTATGAAATGCTGAAGTTTACACATTTTTGTACACGATCAGTTTTGTTTGCTTAATATCTATTGCTATTTATTGGCATTGTTATATTTAATTTGTAAAACCAGCTATAAACCTGACCTAATTACCCGACCGGAATTCTGATAGAAAGAGTCCGGTATCGCAACAAGCGGTATGTTTAACAAATAAACAAATATTGGATCAAATGACGTTTGCAGTTCATTTATATTCTGGACAATTTTTTTCTTTGTAACGGTAGGAGTTGTTCATTGACATAGAGCATAATGTAGTACTTCTCTATTGCATATTTGCATAATTATAATACATTTAAACAAGAGCCCATGCCATATACTTTGTCTCATCTGCCGACTACATATAGCCTATCTAGAAAATGCCACCGTCGTCTGGTTATTAGACGGAATACAACAATACAAACGTATAACAATGGAAATGTGGAGTCTTTTTGTCATCTGTAAAAATGCTAACTATCCTGCGTTGTTGACGAGCATAGAAATAAAATAAAATATCTGTCAGTGAACTATTTTATTTTCCGTACAACGCACTTGCACAGCAATTTCTGAACAATATAATTTGTGTCGATATTATATTTTGCTGTACCAACCCTCCATGCAAATTAGAAAATAAATGAAAAGCCGATGACGCTGTTCGACTGAATATAAGTTTATAATATATAGTTTGAGAAGATCCCTAATAATTCTGGAACAATGTCTACCGACACTTGTCAGATACTGACTATTCTCTTGATGAAAAATCGGGAATCTGCACTTGGCCCGTACTTGCCTTGGTGTTCTTGTGATAGCTCTTGCGATCAATTTCACATCTGGTGCGTACTTGTCTTTGTGTTCTTGTGACAGCTCTTGTGATCAATATCACATTTGGCGCGTACTTGTCTTTGTGTTCTTGTGACAGCTCTTGTGGCCGATTTCACATTTGGCTTTTGTTGCTTTTATAACAGTTATTTAGATCAATCTCAGACCTAAGCGTTAGTGTGTGTGTGTGTGTGTGTGTGTGTTCTTGTGACAGATATCACATCTGTTCTGTTCTTGTTGTGTTCTTGCGACAAATTCCACATCTGGTGCGATCTTGTTGTTGTATTCTTGTGGCTTCTTAATACCATTTTCAGTTATGAACCGTTATCATTTCTGTCTTTTTGTGACAGTTCATGTGTCAGTTTGTCATCTGGCCTGTTCTTGTTTATGTTTTTCGGACAGCTCTGGTATTTTTGTGTCAGATATTGTTACCAGTTTCACATCTGCCCCATTCCTTTTTTTATTTTTGTGTTCTTTCGACAGTTCATGTGTCAGTTTCGCATCTGTCCCGTTCTTGTTCTTGTGTCGTTCTAACGGCTCTTATGACCAATATCACATCAGTTTCGTCCTTGTTGTTTTCTTTCTGTGACAGTTCTTGTGACCAATATTACATCTGACTATTCTTCTTTTGGTTTTTGTGACAGTTCTGGCGACCAGTTTCACATCTTGTCTGTTCTTGTTTTTTGTTCTTGTAACGGTTCTTGCGATCAAATTCTCATTCGGCCCGATCTTCGTTTTCTGTTGATGTGACCAATTTCACATCTGGTCCGTCCTTATTTTTGTGTTTTTGTGACAGTCCAAGAGTAAGCTTCACATCTGGCTCGTTCTTTTTTGTGTTCTTCTGTTAGCTCTCCTGAGAAATCTCATATCAAGGCTGTTCTTGTTTTCCTATTCTTGTGACAGTTATTGTGTCTAATCCCACACCTGACCGTTCTTTTTTTTGTGTTATTGTTGCAGTCATTGTGATCAATTTAAAAACTGTCCCATTCCCACTTTTGTGTTCTTTTGATAGTTCATGTGTCAGTTTTCGCATCTGAATTGTTCTTGCATTTTTGTTTTTCTGAAAGCGTTAGTTACCAATCTCATATCAGGTCCGTCGTTCTTGCTGTTTTGTTCATGTGACAGGTATTGTGATCAATCTTACATCTGACCGTTCTTGTTATGCGTTTTGTGAGAGTTTTTGTGACCAATATAATATCTGGCTCGTTCTTGTTTTGTGTTCTTGTAACGGTTATTGTGGCCAAATTCATATCTGGTCCGATCTTCTTTTTCTGTTCTTGGGACCAATTTCACATCTGGCCCGTACTTACTTTGTGTTCTTGTGACAGTTCGTGTCAGTTTCGTATTTGAATCGTTCTTTTTTTTTTTTGTTCTTTGGATATCTCTTGTGACCAATCGCATATCAAGACCTTTCTTATTTTTGTGTTCTTGTAACATGTATCATGATCTGTCTCACATCTCGCCCTTTCTTGTTTTTGTCCTCTTGTGATTAATTTTACACCTGGTCTGATTTTGTTCTTGTTTTCCTGTGACAGTTCTTGTGAATTATTTCACATTGGGCCCGATCTTCCTTTTCTTTTGTTATGACACGCTTTGCGCCTGGGGCGTTCTTGTTTTTGTGTTCTTATGTCTCTCGTGAGATTTTTTGTGTTCTTGTGACAGTTAGTGTGTCCAATCCCACATGCGACAGTTCTTGTTTTTTGTGCACTTGTGACAGTTATTGAGACCAATTTTACATCTGGTACGTTCATATTATTGTGTTCTTCTGACAGTTCATGTATCAGTTTCGCAGCTGGCATGTTCATGTTTTTGTGGTTGTTCATCTGACAGCATTTGTGACCAATCTCACATGGATCTTTCTTGTTTTGTGTTCTTGTAAGTTATTGTTACCAATCTCATATCGGACCCAATCATGTTTTCGTGTTCTTCTGACAGTGTTTCTGACCAATTTCACAACTGGCCTAATCTAGTTTCTTTGTTCTCGTGATAGTTCATGTGACCCCTTTAACATCTGGCTTGTTCTTGTTTCGTATTCTTGTGACAACTTTCGTGATCAGTTTGACTTCTAGCCATTTGTTATGTTTTGCGTACCAATGACAGTTCATGCGTTTTTTTCATACCTGGCTTGTATCCATCTGACACTTTTTGTGACTAATCTCACATCTGTGCCTTTCTTGCTTTGGTTTATTTGTGACAATTCCTTTGACCAATTACTTCACGTCTGATAGAGTGCTTCAATTTAAATTATGATTCAGATACATTTAAACGAGTATGCTTATATGTAACCGAAATCTTGCGATTCTTGCGATGTATTGGAAGAGCAGGATAATTGCATTTATCCTTTATTACACTAAATGAGGAACTTTCTTTGAATTTTATCATTTTAGACTTTACAAGTGCTAACTTCGCAAAGTAATGGACAGTATGCTGTTTCAGAAGGATGGAAAGAAACCATCTTTTAATTTCCTTTAAAGATAAAACTTTGCATTGTGTTATCAGGTTGCAAAAATCACGAAAATAGCAGAGCTCTGAAATCCCACGATGGAATGAGCAGTGTGGACACCAAAATTGTTCCCATTAATATTTTTGGATAAAACTGATGAAATAATTAATGTTCTTTACGATCTGATGGAATTTTAAATTTATTCGATTAAATGTAGGGCAAGTGAAAAACCTATGCAGCAAAGCTCATAAGTAAAAATATTAGTACATCGAGATATTTTCATAAATTTAAATACAAGTTCTCTCAATATATTAACTTCCCTCAAAGGTACTTATAAGTTAGTCTTAGATTCGAGTAGTTCACAACATTTGCTGTTTTTAAAAGCCCAGTTCATCTAGACCATGAAACAAATTTCTAGTTCAACCTGTCAGTTTACTTTAATAGGTATAATTAAAATGAAAAATCTTAATGATGTAAATGATTTACATCTCTTCAACACGTGAAGCTGATACAATTTATGTTTACAGTGTGCTGGTCATTGAGCCCCTCTTGTCCGGGTTTGGTGAGGGCACAAATGAATGGTCATTGTGTTTTCAAATGCCAAGACAACTTCGTAGGATGCTTGATTGTTGTTCGCATTGTGTGCAAGTAACTACGACAAAGTCCGTATATGTTCACCGTGATGAATATTTCGTTAAATAATGAAATTCATGTTTAACGGCTGAACAGATTAAAGAGTACATCAGCATTTATATTATTGCTTTGATTCTTATAATTGGCAAAAGTAAAATTTAGTTGTATGAAAAATGTTCATTAAGTTGAATAAACCTTTGAAGGAAGACTGTTTAAACATCTGTCTTCTTTACAAAACTTATACATTATGTAGGTATTTAAATTTATGTACTAAGCATCTGGGTGTAAGGTTGACAGTCTTGGTGGACCATCAACCTCACCTCTAAAGAAACTATGAATCACTCTTTTTAAAGGTTGCTTGTAACTCACTCTTCAAATAATTATTTGTATTATATAATAATATTATTACTATATTATTGTCAGAATCCAGGTGGTCAACCAATACGGGTGTTGACTTTGTTATCAGGGTTGATACAGCTTATTTCAGTTCTATCTTTCTTGAAATTTAATCTGTTAATTTGCATCTTTCTGAAGCATTAAAATCATCGTTTATGATGAGTAAAATCAACAATACTGTTATTGTGGAGATTCTTATTTTTCAGCACAAAATGCTTTTAACACGCTTTTATCCCGTCCAAGCCTAAGAATAAAAATACATTCTCTCTAGATACTGTCATTGCCGCTTTCACGTGAAACTCTTGAAAGATTGCAATCACCTCTCTAAACACTGTTCAATTCAATACAGTGTATTTTTCTGTCATTATCTCTCTTGTGTAAAAATGATATTATTAATTATTTGTGTTCATTAAATGTATTTATAGATTTTTTGGCCTAGTAATTTTCTTGTTTTGTTAATACTTAACCCTGACTGGCCTAGTGACGTTAAAAATAGTTGATATATCTCAGAATAGGTATTTGAAGTTCTCCAAATTTGCATTTTTTGCGAATGGTGAAAACCTATTGGAGCAAAACGGATTGTACTATTTTACGAAGATAACAAAATGTCATTCTATACTCAACTGATATGACTGCATAAAATATTTGTCTGCATAAACCAAATGAACATTAATAGAGATTTTTATCCCGTGAAATAACATTTCAGACAGTTTCTAAGGGATGACAAATGTTGGTGATTCTTTCTTTCCCCCAAAACGTTTGCCTTTAGAACATGACATAAATTGAAAGAAATACACGAACACGATTCAATTTCAAGGGGAAAATATGTGTGCTAACATGACACAGCAACATACCCTTTGATGCCTTATTACCATTGGTCTGATGCATAAAATAACATACTAGCATACTCATGCTTGCCTTATTACCACTGGTCTGATACATAAAATAACATAGTAGCATACTCATGCTTGCCTTATTACCACTGGTCTGTTACATAAAATGCAACAGTAACATACTCTTGCTTCCAGGGTCGGCGCTACCATATAGGCAAACTAGGCAGCCGCCTAGGGCGCTGATTTCAGGGGGCGCATTTCTCCAAATCAACAACAGTTTTGAAAAATAAATAAATTTCAGTTTTATTGAGGGTCGTTTTTTATCCTGGTTTATTTCATACAGGGACAAATAATCTGGTAGATTCAGTCTGACCGAAATACCAGGCTCACCGGAACAAGCAAAATTAGTGAGTGAAAATCGCGCGTATACGAAACTTTCAGGACGTAATTACGTTCGCGTGATTTTATAGTCCACGAGTTTTTCTGTGGAATTACGCGTATACGAAACCTTCAGTTTGCCGCGGGGGGGGGGGGGGGGGGCGGGAGCTCCAGAATCTAACCTTGGCTAGGGCGCCAGACAGTCTAGCGCCGGCCCTGCTTGCTTCCCTTATTACCATTGGCCTGATACATCAAATAACATAGTAGCATACTCATGCTTGCCTTATTACCATTGGTCTGATACATAAAATAACATAGTAGCATACTCATGCTTGCCTTATTATCACTGGTCTGATACATAAAATAACATAGTAGCATACTCATGCTTGCCTTACTACCACTGGTCTGATACATATAAATGACATAGTAGCATACTCATGCTTGCCTTATTACCACTGGTCTGATACATAAAGTGACATAGTAACATACTCATGCCTGCCTTATTACCACTGGTCTGATACATAAAGTAACATAGTAGCATACTCATGCTTGCCTTATTACCACTGGTCTGAGACATAAAATGACATAGTAACATACTCATGCTTGCCTTATTACCACTGGTCTGATACATAAAGTAACATAGTAGCATACTCATGCTTGCCTTATTACCATTGGTTTGGTCTGTTACATAAAATGCCACAGTAAGATATTCATGCTTGCCTTATTACCATTGGTCTGATACATAAAATAACATAGTAGCATACTCATGCTTGCCTTATTACCATTGGTCTGTTGCATAAAATGCCACAGTAACATACTCATGCCTGCCTTATTACCATTGGTCTGATACATAAAATAACATAGTAGCATACTCATGCTTGCCTTATTGCCATTGGTCTGATACATAAAATAACATATTAACATACTCATGCTTGCCTTATTACCACTGGTCCGAGACATAAAATGACATAGTAGCATACTCATGCTTGCCTTATTACCACTGGTCTGTTACATAAAATGCCACAGTAACATACTCATGCTTGCCTTATTACCACTGGTCTGATACATAAAATAACATAGTAGCATACTCATGCTTGCCTTATTACCATTGGTCTGATACATAAAATAACATAGTAGCATACTCATGCTTGCCTTGTTACCACTGGTCTGATACATAAAATGACATAGCATACTCATGCTTGCCTATTACCATTGGTCTGATACATAAGGTAACATAGTAGCATACTCATGCTTGCCTTATTACCACTGGTCTGTTACATAAAATGCAACAGTAACATACTCTTGCTTCCAGGGTCGGCGCTACCATATAGGCAAACTAGGCAGCCGCCTAGGGCGCTGATATCAGGGGGTGCATTTCACCAAATCAACAACAGTTTTGAAAAATAAATAAATTTCAGTTTTATTGAGGGTCGTTTTTTATCCTGGTTTATTGCATACAGGAACAAATAATCGGGTAGATTCAGTTTGACCGAAACACCAGGCTGACCAGAACAAGCAAAATTAGTGAGTGAAAATCGCGCGTATACGAAACTTTCAGAACTAATTACGTTCGCGTGTTTTTATAGGCCACGAGTTTTTCTGTGGAATTACGCGTATACGAAACCTTCAGTTTGTCGCGGGGGGGGGGGGAGCGCCAGAATCTAACCTTGCCTAGGGCGCCAGATAGTCTAGCGCCGGCCCTGCTTGCTTCCCTTATTACCATTGGTCTGATACATAAAATAACATAGTAGCATACTCATGCTTGCCTTATTACCACTGGTCTGAGACATAAAATGACATAGTAGCATATTCATTCTTGCCTTATTACCACTGGTCTGTTACATAAAATGCCACAGTAAGATACTCATGCTTGCCTTATTACCACTGGTCTGATACATAAAATAACATAGTAGCATACTCATGCTTGCCTTATTACCATTGGTCTGATACATAAGGTAACATAGTAGCATACTCATGCTTGCCTTATTACCACTGGTCTGATACATAAAATGACATAGTAACATACTCTTGCTTGCCTTATTACCACTGGTCTGATACATAAAATAACATAGTAGCATACTCATCCTTGCCTTATTAGAATTGGTCTGTTACATAAAATGCCACAGTAACATACACATGGTTGCCTTATTACCATTGGTCTGTTAAATAAAATGCCACATTAACATACTCATGCTTGCCTTATTACCATTGGTCTGTTACATAAAATGCCACAGTAACATGCTCATTGTTGCCTTATTGCCATTGTTCTGTTACATAAAATGACACAGTAACATACTCTTGCTTGCCTTATTGCCATTGGTCTGATACATAAAATGACACAGTAATATACTCATGCTTGCCTTATTTCCATTCATCTGTTACTTAAATTGACACAGTAACATACTCTTGCTTGCCTTATTACGATTGGCCCGTTATATAAAATGCTATAGTAACATACTCATGGTTGCCTTATTACCACTGGTCTGTTACATAAAATGACACAGTAACATACTCATGCTTGCCTTATTACCATTGGTCTGTTACATAAAATGCCACAGTAACATACTCATGGTTGCCTTATTGCCATTGTTCTGTTACATAAAATGGCACAGTAACATACTCTTGCTTGCCTTATTGCCATTGGTCTGATACATAAAATGACACAGTAATATACTCTTGCTTGGCTCATTTCCATTCATCTGTTACTTAAATTGACACAGTAACATACTCATGCTTGCCTTATTACTATTGGTTTGATGCATAAAATAACACAGTAATATACTCATGCTTGCCTCAATACCATTGGTCTGATACATAAAACGACACAGTAACATACTCATGCTTACCTTATTTCCATTCATCTGTTACTTAAATTGACACAGTAGCATACTCTTGCTTGCCTTATTACCATTGGTCTGATACATAAAATGACACAGTAGCATACTCTTGCCTGCCTTATTATCATTGGTCTGATAAAAAAAATGACACAGTAGCATACTCTTGCCTGCCTTATTGCCATTTGTCTGTTCAATAAAATGACACAGTACCATACTCTTGCCTGCCTTATTATCATTGGTCTGATAAATAAAATGACACAGTAGCATACCCTTGCCTGCCTTACTGCCATTGGTCTGTTACATAAAATGCAACAGTAATATACTCATGCTTCCCTTATTACCATTGGTCTGTTACATTAAATGCCACAGTAGCATACTCGTGCTTGCCTTATTTCCATTCATCTCTTACTTAAATTGACACAGCAGCATACCCTTTGTTGCCTTATTACCACTGGTCTGTTACATAAAATAACATAGTAGCATACTCTTGCTTCCCTTATTACCATTGGTCTGTTACATAAAATGGCACAGTACCATACTCATGCTTGCCTTATTACCACTGGTCTGTTATATAAAATGTTATCTTATAGAAAAATAAAGCAAAGTAATTTTCTATAAATTAAGCGAATCACAATATAAAATTGAAGTAGAATAAGACATGATTTATCGTTAGTTTCAAGAAATAAATTTTACCCTATCTGTGTCAAGTGTTCTCGTAATATTTGACTGAATAAAGTCCTTGCAAATACAAGGGACAGTTAATTATCTCACTTTCATTTATCGTCAATCTCTATCTTCTCACACCCACAAACTAGTATAGGATTTCATTTTTACTCTGCCGGAAGAGATTTCCTGTAAAATATTTCTTTTAAAGAACATCGTATATTGATAGTTGCTACAGACACAAGAAAATGATAAATGAACTTCTAGAGAATTTCATCATATAAAGCCAGTCTAGCCATATGTTTTGACACATGAGTTGATGCTACAATAAGGACATATTTACTGCCTCCACTTGCACAGGAAACGGCAGAGACGGCAGCAGTGACAGACAAGATATTATAGGTTTGGGTTTTAAACATAATGTCTTTGGTATAACGGTACCAATTGCGCAAGTCCAGGTGGTCGGAGCATAAGGTGTATGAACATTGCATTCAGAAATAAAGAACAACACTAGCTGTGATTGGTGCATTATGTAAGAGTTGTACTTTCTGTTAGGCTTTAAAAAAGGTCGTGCCTCTTGGCAACATGCGAGATTATGTTAATTCATGTCTAGATCATATTTTGTATTTTTTATGATTTTTTAAAAAAATGTGGTATACATGGCTGAAACTGTGTCTGTTGTGACTAAACGAGTTGTACCCCAGTCTAGTTCCAGCAGAGCTATCTCTCTTAAATGCAATGGAGTACCTGGTTTTGTCCTTGTCAAATTGACAGTCTAGCATTGTTCTCTATGACAGTGTGTGACATGCATGCTGAGGTAGGATAAAAAGTATATTTACTTCACAAAACATTAGCATTGAGGTCTATGGAAAAAACAATTGGTACCGTGATACCCGTTAGACATTGCTTCATACATGCTAGTGAAAACTTAGCCGCATCTATGATAATCACTGAATTTATTCAGCAATGGAGAGAGAGAGAGAGACAGACAGACAGACAGACAGACAGAGAGACAGATACAGAGAGAGAGTAATAATTCTTTATTGGCAGAAATCGAATCTGGGTGGCAAGTAACGACAACTATCTCCTGTATCATGCACCTGCGCCTTAACCCGCTAGGACATGCGTTAATCAACAAAGATGGAACAAGGTTTTAGGTAGGGACTCAGGTGCGTGAGAAATTAACACTTGGCTATATGCACAACTCCACTTGTTCTCAACTTAGAAATGCAAGTTATATATGAGAACTTATTTTATCAGTGGACACCTATTTACTAAGAAGAGCATTAGGACCAAATCGATTGATTTATCCTGTAGAAACTAACTCGATATTTCAACCTGTCATCTCGAAATTTCGTTGTATTATCAGAAAATTTCGTGCTATTGCTCGAAAGTTCGACTTACTAACTCAAAAATTCGACTCGTTGGACCTATTCCACCCCTGAAAAACCTTTAGTTAAGTTAAAGGTAATGAAAAACGTTTCATGTGTAAGGGAAACAGTTCATTATCTTATTCGCTTAAACTTAGGGATGTATAGACAGCCACATATCGATGCTATGATTTCAAAATTTCGCCATCTTATGGTTTATAAGAAACATTGTCAGAAATGTGAACTTTCTGGACGAAATACCAAACCTGATTCACGCCTCTCCCTTTCAAACTTCAGCTTTGCCCTCCCGCAGCAGCAGAGGGGCTGTACAGACCGAAACTTTTTGCACAATAAACCCCTCCAGGAAACTATTCCTCGATAGAGGGCTTATTTCGACGAAATAAACCCTTCTATTCAGAATACAGGACAAAAAAAAATGTCCCCCGAAAACTCGAAGAGTTTCCAGGGACAAACTCGTTGAGTTTGCACTGACAACTTGGGTTACTTCAATAAATCTGAAACAGTTTCCGTGGCGGGGTCGTTATTGAAAAATCCATGGGTCGGGTCCATCCCCTCTGCTGCTCTGGGAAATGAGTTTCCAAGGAAAAACATTTTTATGTTAGCGGAATTAAATCATTGACAAATAAATAATGGCAAATATTGGAGAAGCACATACGACTAGATTAGCTCGAGAACGTCTCGAAGCAATTCAGAAATTTCTTCCTGTCCGTGATAGTGTCAGACAAAAATTACAACTAAGACAGCAAGCACGGGAAGGCTTTGCAGAGACTACGGAGGAATTATTTAAACCCGTGACCAAAGCTACTGAAAAATCCGCAGCTGTTACCAAAGAGGCTTTAATAGAGCAAAGGAAAATTTTACAGGATATTTCAGCTGGACTTAAACCCCCGCCTCCACCCGATGAAGTTGTTGTGTCAGTACCTGCTGGTAAGCGAGTAACAGGGAGAATTACTGACCCCGCCAAAAGATTTACGCCGGATTATATTGAACTTCTTAAAAATGTACCAGAAGAGAAATTACCTGAGACAATACTGTTAGGATTGATTAGAAGAGATGTGTCTTTAAACCCAGAACACGGTTCTATGACAGATGATAATTTTATCAAATATTCGTATCGTATACGTGAAAATAAAAAACAAATCAGCAGGGACGATACAAAATACGATAGACTTGTAGATGCTATACGTAAACTTGAAATTCCACCATCGCAACCTCAAGAAGAAAAATCACCGTTGCAACACACAGAACGACAACAATATCCTTCACGGCGAAGAGCAATAGATCCTGACCTAACTCCGTTAAGTGAATACGAGGCTGCATCTGAAGGAAGTCCGCGGGGCCAAAAATTCAAACAAACTAGGTCGCCGATAATTAGCTTAACAACATCTTCTGAAAGTTTGCCTCAAGACATTTTATCCCCAAGAATTGTACCATCAACAGGGGAGGGTTTAGGATCCGGTTTTATTGCCTGCCCTAATAATATCATCGATGATGTATCACGGTTGGAAGTTCTCATCGGAGGAAGACGTGCCGGAAACAATTCTCCGGAAATTATAAATGAAGCCGCAGATATCTGTCAGAGACTATTTCAGCGTGGCATCATGGATATCAGCATCTACCGGGGGCTCATTGATGAACTCGCAGACGGTTACCACAGCGACTAATAATTAAATTTGCTAGCAAATTCAGTTAGATAAACAATAATTAAATAAAATGATACTACACGATTCTTTTCGCAGACCAAGAAGTGTCAGAGTAGTAAACTCACGATTACCAGTATACGAGGTTGTTTACGGAGATGGAGTCGGTGATGTTGTTAGGGATTTAGTCACAAGAATCGCTCCGAAAGCTGGACCGTTAGCAAAACAATTCGCGATGAAAGCCGCTGATGTTGTCAAGGATAAAGCCATTGGCACTGTTGGTAGTCTTGCCGGGAAAGCATTTCAATCAATCAAAGATCGACTAGCACAGCTGATACGAAAAAAAAACCCAGTCGAGAGGTTGGTGCCAGTAAAACTACCATCCACTGAAGCTATGCCGGCAAATGTTAGTAGCGTAGTAAATAAGGCCGTAAATCAGAAATTAGCTGAGATCGCAACAGCAGGAATTACCTCCAAAGCGTTGCAAGATAGTGTAACTGCTAATTTGATAGCTGGTAGTGGTTTCCGGTGACGATAACATTTTAATTAGATCATCACAAATAATAATAATGTTTGCACGAAAATCCAATGACGCGTTTGATATGTCCAAACCAGTACTTAAAGATGATTCTGTACGTGATTTTCAATATTATTCTTATGAAGCACGTGATCCTAACCAACGCGGAAGAATTGAACTACAGGTCCAGGATACAAGTAGATACTTCTTGCCCGCTGAGGCCTTCATCGAAGTTGAAGGTAGGCTTTTAAAGAATGATAACACTAACTACGGAATCGGCGACCGAGTTGGATTTGTTAACAACGGCATCATGGCGTTATTTAAATCCGCTATTTACATGATAGATGGAAAAGAAATTGAAACAATTCATGATAACGTCGACGTTGCCACAACAATTCTCGGGTTGGCGAGATACTCGGATGATTACACCAGATCAGCCGGACCATCAATGATGTTTGCAAAGGATATAACCGACAGCCCCGAGAACAGGAATGTAACAATGAATAATGCCGGTGACGCAGTTGCATCGATGAACGAAAATTTTAATTTGGGTTTTGCAACACGTAGATCGATGTTAAGTGGAGATGAAGAGTTCTCAGGTGTGATTCCATTGTCTCACATCTTTGGATTCTGCAGAGATGTCCACAAGGTCATATTCGGTGCCAAACACACAGTTGTACTTGTGCGAAAACCTGATGATAATGACGCTATCTGGCGAGATGCTGCTGTTGCCCCTGGTCAGGTAATACTAACTAAACTGTGGTTGTGGATGCCAGTGTTGTCTCCGTCAATCACCGAAGAACAACGACTGTTGTCTTTCATGGACACGGGCGGTAAATCACTGCTATCCTGGAAAACAACAACCACAGACGTTATTCAGGGTGATAATGGTGGGTTGTTTACATGGCATATATCATCGCAACAAGGAGTATCAGCACCACGACATATTTTCATTGCATTTCAATACCGTGCTAGAACAGATAGCCAGGAAAGAAATCCAATGGTATTTTATACACTTGGAGTTTCTGAAGTTTCGTTGAGAATAAATGGGCATCAGGAGCCATCTGAGGATATATTAATAGATTTCGAACATCATCGTGTCGCACGCGCGTATCATCGTCTGATGTCATTTATGGGGCGCGACCTTAATGTAGACACTGGCCTGCAAATATCACAGCGAGACTTTATGAGTTTATATCCGATTTATTACTTTTCGCTGGAACATCTTGATCTGGTTAAACAATCTGTTGTCGACCTACATTTCCGAGCTCGTGTAGGTGTTCCTGCTGGTGGTTACAGAGCGATTGCTGTCATACTCTCCGATAAAGCAATGCTGCTTGAAGGTGTTGGCGGACGAATGAGGGTCATCGACGCTCCAATCGAGAATATGTAACGCAATTAAAATCAAACTTAGGATATAATGTCATACAGTCATGTTAATGTCACCTTGACTTCCGGTCAAACGAAGAAATTGCAATCAAAGAACGCAAGCACGTGCGGGACATCAATAACACTAAAACGAGATCAGATTACTGGTGGTCCAAACAAATTGTCGTTGACTAATACTCAGCTTAAACATTTTAATAAGGCACTAACAGCAAAAACCGGTGTCCGACTTGATTTCTCTGCTGCAGCTATCAAGGACATGACTAAAACCGGTGGAATATTTCCTCTTCTCGCAGCAATACCGGCGTTGATTGCCGCGGCAGCACCAGCCGTAGCAAAAGCCGCAGCACTCGGTGCAGTTGGAACTGCAGCTGGAATGGCACTAAAAAAGGCAACGGGAAAAGGATACAAGAAAAAAAAGGGACGCGGTCTAAGACTACCAAGAACTCCACCATCATGGTATCCAAAAAAATTCTAACGCCGTTGAGCAATTTTGATTTACTCGATGCTGTTAAAAAATTGCGTGTAAAACATTTCAGAGGCGTATTTATGCGAGATCAATTACCGCAACGACCGAATAATCCAGAAACTGGCATTATCAATCTCGACAACAAAGATGGTCCGGGAACTCACTGGGTTGCTTACGCGATCGATCCACGTGGAATTATCTATTTTGATTCGTACGGTTTAGCACCGCCAGTTGAGTTTCTCAAGTATGTCAGCAGATTTTCTAATGTTCCAGTGTGGCAGTCGACGTTACCAACACAAACATTAATTGATCCGCCCATTTGTGGGAGGGAGGTTTTAAATGTTCTTGATGCAATCTCAAGAAATCCAGCAACTCCTCCTCATAAAGTAGTGTATGAATATACCGCATCGAGAAATGCTAGCATTTGAAAAACAGCAATAAGAATAATGGTGGATATTTACGGAAGACCTTTCACACGAGGAGGTAAACCAAGCACAGATGCTGATCTCTCAAAATATGCGACCAAAGATGAAGTCGATAATCTTTTGAATATAGCTGGAGTTGACCCAGATGAAGTTGCTATTTTCCAAGACAGGCAAGGAAAACTAAGAACGAGCAACATTAAGTGGAATGATATAATTCGCAGAGTTCTTGGAGCTACCAAGGATAACTTCGTTGCATTTAGTGATGGCGGCCGGATCAAGGACTCGAATATATCAATCGCAAGCATCAAAGACAGTACTGATAAAGGTGTTGATAAATGTGTGAAAAAAGCCGGTGACACGATGACAGGCGAACTCAGCATGAGCGGCAACAAAATAACCGCGTTAGCGAATCCCGAATCCGACCAGGATGCGTCAAACAAACAATACGTGGACATCGTCAACGGTAAACTAAATACGCTGCGTGCAGAGCATGATGTTCACGTGGGCGCGTTTACAAGATTTCGAAGAAACTTCGTAAAAACTGATGAGGTCGTGGATAAGTTCTTTGGGACTCCTCCAGTCGTCGATGTAAAACTCGCTGATGTAAAGACCGACATTAACACGATCAAACAAACACAGCAGGATATCGTATCGGGTATTCCTGATATCGTTAACAAAACCAGTTTGATTAAAGTTCCCACTGGAGTTACTCCGGGGCATATCACCAACATCGTATTCACGGTATCATCGGGATTCGCAACATGGTCACGACAAAATAACACTATCAAATATACAGCAACAGCCACCGGTGTTTACAGGTTGTCTGTGTTTTCAGCCGCTAAATTTGAAATCTTCACAACATATCCTTGGAGACATTCCACCGATAAGTATTCCGGGGTTTGCACTGTAATACTAAACAGCGGAACCGAGGAAACATTTATGCTTGAAGCCGAGGACGATAGTTTAACAGCAACATCTTACTGGTTTTGTTTGGAATTCGTCGCTGCAACGCCTCAATTGGTTACCGCGTAATTGAATAATGTCAACGACGCCAGATGCTCAACAATATCGATACAATCAAGTCCGTGAGTGGCAATCTGAGTTAAAAACTGTCATCGAAGTAACTAGTCAAAAAGTAAAAAAATACAAGCGCCGCATAACAGTGCTGGATATTATGGTTTATTCAGTATCTGCCGTTGTTGCATCTGCCGGAGCAATACTATCAGCGGTCACTCCGGTAACTGCAGCAGTCGCCGCCACGATCTGTGTTTCCGCGGCCACAACAACAGCTGGAGTTTTCGGCATCATAGCAAAAAAAATATCATCATGTGCTAACACAAAATTACACGATTACACGACAAAATTAAATACAGCCACGACCGCATATCAGAAATTATCATCGCTGATATCATCATCGTTAGACGTGCAAAGTAGCGACGCTACGATATCAGATTCTGAATTCAAACTAATGTCAGATGCGTACAATGACTATTTGAAAACTAAACAAATAAATAATGTCAATAGAACTGCTTCAACAAATAGTCACAAACACAACACCGGTAAGGACCACAATGATCTCAGTGTCCTCGACGACACCAGAATTCGGTATTAATTTTCGAACTCCAATTCCAGTGAGTGAAATCGCGTTAGCAAAGCTCAGTGTGTATCACAGCTGGCCCAATGTTAGGTCGGCATCATTTGGTGGTCTGCAGCCAAATAATTCATTCGTGTTCGGGAAAAGCAAAGCCGACTCAGGCGAACAGGGTGAACTTGACTGGAATACAATTACACTTCCCACTGGGAGTTATCAGATCGAAGAAATCAATAATGAGATACAACGCCAAATAAAACGAATCACCGGCAAGGAAGCCAAAATATCTATAACAGCTCATGAACCAACGCTGTCTGCGGTCATTGAAATCTCAACGCCAGGATACGCCGTGGATATTTATAACAGCTCAATCCGAACATTATTAGGATGGCCAAAGGCCCCCGAGGTTAAACCTCGTCCACCAAAACCTGAAAAATCGGATTTTATGACCTATAAAGAAGCACTACACGACCTCGAGTACAATTATTATTTACTCCTTGCAGATCAATTACTAGCAAGAAAAAGTACTTTAATGCCCGATACTTGGAGTATAGAAGCTCCACGTGTTAAGGGGGGGCAGGAGCTCCGTGTTTACCGTCTAGATGATATAGAATCTGAATTATTTATTCCGATCAATCTAGTACATAAACAACAGCTACAACTCCTGCGAGTATATTTCCAAGATTATATTTCTGATTTAACAAGTCCGCGTGATAATATTATCACAACCATAGAAAAACTAAACAAACTCGCATCGGCCATGGAAACTATAAATCTAAGAATAATTCAGGCTTTACTGGATCTTAAAGACTATATCGATGATAATTATAGACAGATAGCCAGAGCAGATTTTGCAATTAAATATGGTATTCAAGTGAATGATATTTCAGATTTTAAATTTCCTGGATATAACGTGCCCGAGCTGAGAAAATCAGTCTCTGATCTCATCGATCAATCTTTCGAAGATATTCTTGCCGCGTACGAACGAATAAAACCACAACCTGTTATTCTCAAGCACGACAACAGTACAGCATCCGATGGCAGACACATCTCACCCGGGATCGTAAATATCACAGATGTTATTGCGGTCAATCTTGTATGTGACGTCATCGATGGCAGTTACAGCGCATCAGATACTACGACGGCACAACAGGGGTTTATCCTGTATACGTTCACACCAAGAGACCCCCCTGGTTTTCTGATTGTGCAAGAACCAATCAATCCGGTCTATCTACGGTGTCATAACCCGTGGTTGTCAACGATAAATTTCAAACTCACCGACCAGAGGGGGAATTTGTTGGACCTGCGTGACGAGACTGTTAGTATAAACTTACTGGTGAAGTCCTAAGTCAAGGGATCCATAATATTTATAATAGTTTTTTTTTCTGCACTGATCCATTTTCGTCATTTTATCGTGCAAATACCCTATCAAAACCAGCATAAGTTATCGTTGAAAGTGCTAGCACGCATTTAAAAAAAAACGGTTGTGTATAATGTATCAACCCGAGTACATTCATGCACGAGTTCATATTCATGATAAGCAAATTCTTTACGAGGCAATAAAAACCGCATTTCAAATACAGACATTCCCAGAACAGTATTTCCCCGTTAAAATAGTTATTGACGTGTATGGTGACGAAGACTTCTTGTTAACTCCGTCACAATTAACAGAGCTACAGCAAAATCATATGATCATAGTTTGGTGTCAACGAGAACAGATTATGAACTATTCTCATTCCTGTATTGATGTTGAAACGCTTAAGCAAATCCTGAAAATCTGAAAGCGCCCTTCACTTGAGAAACTCTTTGAGTTTCCAAGGGCAAAAAAAATAATACACTTTTTTTTTTACCCGTGGAAATGTGCTTTACACTCCAAACGGGGGGGGGGGGGCGCTAGCGTTCTCAGGTTCTACTTTCACTTTGTGCTGTGAGTCACACGCTATGCGGTTTATACTTCCTTGTCGGCCTCGTAGTCAGAAACACTAGTATTTTTGTCAGAAATGCAAGGCATTTCCGTGTCTAGATTCTTTATATAACCTTTTAACCGTCTCACCCTGGTGCTAATTAATTTTCGAGTCTCATACTCTTGTGACAATCCAAGACGAATCTTCTCAACTGCACGGCACAGTGGAATAAATTCAGATACCTGATTTTCAGTTATCCCGGCAAGTGATCTGTAAACACGATCTTGCAAACCCTTAATGAACCTATAACGAGCAGGGAGATTGTTCTTCCCCAAGCGTGATAGCTCATTCAAGGATTCAAAATCTGACATAATTGTTTCAGTGTCTAGTAAAATATTAAAACCTCGCTGTTGTAATTCTTTAATTTCAACAAGTATGGTATTTATATTTTCGTGATTCATATTATTATATATTTTTATATTTTTAATAGAAACACTTTGCATGAGAAACGCTAGCTTTCCAAAACAAAACGAGACAGTCGGAAACATTTATCCCCTGCAAGGGCCTAGATCGTCAAATAACGTTCTAGAACCCCACGAGGACTGCTTCCGACATGACAATACAACATGTAACACGAAACACTTTATCCCCTGCAAGAGCCTCTAGATCGTCAAATAACGTTCTATAGGCTCAAGAGGACGTGTTTAGTGAATTGACAAGGACAAACATATAACACGTAACTTATCCTAAGGACGGACCCCTCTGACTGCCAAGTGACTCAGAGGCACATTTATTTACAAGACGAGACAGCCCTGGCTTCTAGGATCGAGTTCTCTAGCAGGCCCGGCAAACATTTATTTGACAACACAAACAACCTTTACCTCTGATTCGAGTATCACAGCAAGCAAAGGTACAATGAACATGTAATCTTATCCTAAGAGACGGTACAGAACAGACAACCTTTACCTCTGATTCGAGTATCACAGCAAGCAAAGGTACAATGAACATGTAATCTTATCCTAAGAGACGGTACAGAACAGACAACCTTTAACCTCTGATTCGAGTATGACAGCAAGTAAAGGCACAATGAACATGTAATCTTATCCTAACTTATCCTAAGACCTTATCCTATGACGACACAAACATACACAGGTGGGTCATTTTCTACGGTCAGCAGCAGAGCAAAACCATCCATTGAATCGACCATTGGATGGTGCACAAAAGACACCCGCCATTGGCGGATTAAATTTATGGTTTTGCTTGCGCGTGCTGACTTTCGATCGACCCAAAGGTCTTAGGGAGCGATTTCGTATATAACCCAACTGTTACTTGCGAGTTGGAAATTCGCTCTAGCAGTGGGCGGGACTTGTTTAAAATATTTTAATTGTATGTTTTCTTAAGCGCGGTCATATAACAAGCACAGAAGAGCAAAACAGTCGGATATATTCAGTAAAACGAGGATATTGTTTGTAAAAAAATATATATTCTACGGTAAATAAATGATTACATGTTATGAACTCGATAAAATATTTTATCAAGGTGGCTTTCTTAGGGGGAGCAAATCCTCTGACCAGCAACGACAACTCTGCAAAGCGTTACACACTCTCGGAGGAGTTATCGTCGTTTGTGTCAACGATAAGAGTTATATAACAGAATGAAATCTTCTGTTTGAGCTTCTTTGAAAATGCTGTTTTGTAGATCCCATCTGCGACATGCTGTACAGAAGGTGGACAAATACCGAAATACCTACCGGCTGCGCTCATTGATTGAAATATTATTTCTTCACGAGTCTCAACATTCACAGATTTCACTGCTCTTCTTATAGCTGTTTTACATTTAACTCTTCCTCGTATGGTATTCTTGCTCTGAGTGATCGCTTGAAGGTTTTCAATACTGTTATCAAGTCTGTTCCCGTTAATATGATCAATGACAAGGCCTTTAGGGATCTCTCCGTTAAAAACCTCATAGACGAAACGATGACATAAATACCTCCCTTTCCTAACAGTAAATCTTAAATAACCAGCATTATCAACTGTACCAACTTGTTTCCTCAGCCTGTAGTTTCTCACTATGCCATCTCGGTTTGCCTCATAATTTGGAATAGTTGGATGTCGGACGAATTCTTGATTCATTATACTATAAGCAAATCATTGTCTAATTCATAATTTGTCTGAAAACTTATTTATGTAATCACGCTCGCATTTGAGAGCGTTATCACAGTCTGGATTTTTTTTATCATAATACCGTTTTAGTTCTCGATAGCGTTTTCCACCACACGCTGAACATAATTGCGTTTTTCCTCGTACTCCAATGCCGCATCTGATACACGGTATCGGTCCTAGACTCCCACCGCGGACCTGTTGAGCATGTTGTCCACAGTATTCGCCTCTGCAGGGTTTGCTACACGGCGCTGATGAATTTAGTTTGATCCACTTGCATTGGTTCATCATATAATATATTTGTCTATTTAAATATTTGTCTTAATTATAATAATGGGTTTTGAAAGACTATCCAGAATAAAACCCATATCAGGTTCTAGATTCGATCTTGACCGGTTAACCGCTGATCCACGACGAAGAGAGTTAGCAGAGGTAATTGGTGTTATCAAGAATGCCAAAGAAGAGTTTCGTCGTGATGGTGCCGCACACACGTGGTCTTCGTATAAAATTATCCTCGGAAACGCGAGCGTTTCTCGGGAAATGCAAAGCATTTCTCGTGACCGTATCATTGATGCTACCATGAACGATACAATCGCGCGTAACATAATTGGGTATCTCGACGATAGAAGATATTTCGTACAGATAAAATTTATTGTTGGAGTCGGCGAGGGAACGTGGATTATCAGGGACAAACTAGACCCTGTTCTTGATGCCAGAGGCGTTCGTGGAAAAACCGTTCTGTTAAGTAAAGACTCAAAACCGGGAGTACTTGTTGGGATTGATATACCATATTATGCCAGAGCGTATCCTGTGACCGCAGTTGTTTATGGAATTTATCCGATGAAGAAACCACGCGTTGATAAACTCAAACCGATGAAGGTGTCGGTGTTGAATTGTGTAGCTGAGCGAGTAATGGAACATTTTAAAAATGCAATGCGAGGAAACGGCCTAACACCGCTAAGACAAACTAAAATAACAGCGTGGGCGACACGAGTAGCGGATAAAGGAGCGTCAATAAATGATGTTGCTGAGCTAGAGCGATTACTAAAATTTCCTATAACGGTTTCATAGTTAACCGGTGAGGTATTGTATGAGTGTAAATACAATTCCCGTGGAACACCAATAACTATTATCGATCATAACAGTCACGCCTGGACTGACTCGGTTAGGATATTTCCGCAAGACCGTGTTGTGAAGTATTATCCGGAATTGCAAAGCAATTCTGGGAGCATGTTTGATTTTATTTATCAGATAAGTAAAACCGATCCAGTGTCTGTGTGGTTATTCAGAAGTAGCGAAGATGGAGAATATGATCAGTTTGTGAGACCCAACGGGGAAATATACAGAACAATGGCGTTACAGCAGGAAATGAAAAAACTCGCAGAAAAATATCATGCTGGCAACACTGATACGTTACTGACACACTGTTTTACTGTCCCGGGTGTTGTCGCGCATGTAGCCCGGGAACGAAATTCATGGAGACCAACTCCGAAAAGTTTTCTTGCTGATATCCAGCAGAGCTGTGTCGAATACGGACACGGCGGTTTGTGGAATACTCAGTATGATCACCGCGGTATGATATCCGTGGACATGACGGCGTGTTATCCAGGAAGTTTCCTTGGGCGTGGAGAATGCAGCGAATATTTTAAACGGTTTGGCCACGCTGGCAATACCATGACAAGAGTAGCTGTCAACGGTGTTTTACCCGATTTTAACTTGACCGGATTTGCTTGTGTGTCGTCGTTTAAATTCGCTAAGGATTTACATCCTGTGTGTTATGTTTGGTTTGGCAGACATTTCGTTGAGAAGCGATGGGCACCGATAGTGTTATTGCGATACATGCTTGACAGTCGAATACTGTTGTCGCTGACGGTCAGCGAAGCGATTATATGTTATTGTCGTCAAACCGAAGTTTGGTTGCCAACTCCAACGCCGGTTACGTTAGAAGAAGTCATCGAAGATTGGTCACGAGAATATCCAGAAACTTCTATCGACGCTATCATCAAGAAAGCTCCTGAAGTACTTAAAAGCAAACTCAGAAATGATGAAAGCACAGCAAAAGATCTAGGACGAAGAATAATAGGGAAATTCACTCAAGGTGGAGCGTATGATCATAAACAACATCACAGTCGATTAATCATGGACAAGACTGAATTGGATCTTATTGTCGCTGATGCAGCCACGAACAACATGTTCTGTAACCGCAAAGATGTGTTTCTGTCAAACGGGGAAAAACTAGGGACTGTTTTTAGTTATATTGACGGAGAATCATCTCAGTACATACATTTGAGATCTTCGATGCTGGCTTATGTATCCATAAATTTGTTGTCGATGATCAATAGATTCCCTGTTGCCGCAGTGAGAGTTGCAACGGATTCATTTTATATTGATAAAAAACACTCAGCGCTGTTGGATAATGTTATATCGGATGATCCATCGTGGGGCTCGTGGAGAATAAAGAATGAAATGTTACACGGATATTGTAAATCGGCTGATGTTGAAATCGAGGATGAGTATCGCAGCGCAGAAATATCTTCGATGGTTTCGTCGGGGGCAACTTCGTTGTTGCCGCCGGTGCACGATCCTGTTACAAGACACAAAACAGTTTATCTGAACGGTCCTGGTGGTTCTGGTAAAACAACTCGAGCGATTGAATTATTTAGAAACTCTGACATGATTGTGCTAACACCCACACACAGACTTGCCAGGGAGATGAGACAACGGGATGTTAACGCGTGCACGTATCACAGTTTTTTCAAATACAGCGGCGGCACGTGGACACCTGAACGAATGGGAACGAAATATATTCCCGAGAAAATCATCTGGGATGAGATAGACACTGTGCCGTTGGATACATTAAAACAGTTTCTGGATTGGCTGCTAAAGAAAAATACCGCAGTGGTGATGTGCGGCGATCATGGTCAACCACCCCCATTTACAGGTGAATCTCCACACGAGTGGCTGAAAACTTTTGTAGATTATTATGAGGAAATAACTAACGATGTTAGAGCACTCGATGAAACGCTGAAAGAGTTTAAGGCACTGATCAGGCTACAAACCAATAAAGTCCAGTGTGAGATAATGCGTGAAATAATTCCAGAGACTTCGCTGAGCGACTTTTGGGAAACGTGGAAACCAGGTGATTTAATTGTGGCAAGTAGAAAGATAGTCAGGGACACACTTCAGCAGCGGTTATTTCAGTTACATCAGCAGAAATTTCCCATGTTGCCAGTGCCGTTGTGTTATAGACCAGCTGATACGCGATTGCAGAATATTGATGTTGATATTCCAGGGCGCCTGACTGCGTCGGGTCCGGAGAAACAGAATTTAGTATTAAATGATATTGTCACAGTTGATGTTGATGCTGTTGAACAGGCACTGAAAATGAGCAAATCCCCGTGGACGCTAGGATACGCTATGACCATCCACAGTTCGCAGGGACTAACTATTTCAGATACAACAGTTTGGATTGTTGATGATCGCATCGAGTGGTCAAATTTAGTTTATTTAGCCGTGTCAAGAGTAAGAAGGATAGGTCAGTTACGAAGAATTGTATTAGATGATGTTGTCAACGACAGCTCAATCGCTGATGACACAATAAGAAAGAAATTAGCCGGTTACAAACAGAGCGACAAAAAAAATGGTAGAGAGTTTGATCCCAAACAAAGTTTGGATGTTGAATTTGTAATACAATTACAACAACAGCAGAATAATCACTGTGCGAGTTGTAATTGTTTATTGCTGTGGCAGTATTCGAAAAACGACCCAAGGCAATTCACCGTAGATAGAATAGATAGCAGTTGCGGTCATACACGTGAAAATGTGATGTTGACCTGTCTTGAGTGTAACCGACGCAGAGGTGTTGCTGCAGTTATTTAAATGATTGAATCACTTCAGTGCGGATCACTTTAGTGATCGGGGTGGTAATTGTGTATCCTCGGGAATCACCTGAAGTTGCTCGCGTTTAAATCCGCGTTGAGGAGCAGTCGAATCTAATCTGTAGATTGCGTTTCTCCCAGTTGATCTGGTTATGCTGGATATCTTATGTGTAGTAACACTCCATGTGGGATCGGTTGCTCTTTTTTTTCCTCCTTCTAGTTCGCCTGGTTCGTATAAATACCTAACGGTGACATTACCCAGCAGTGGGGACGCTAGCGTCCCTGGCTGCGTTGAAACATTTTGTTGCTGTTATCCGCGTTCACTGACGCGGGGTATATATTTTTTTGTGATTGCATTTACAGGTCTCATGTTTGTTGTTCTGGTAATTTCATTATTCAGTGCGGCTATCACGTTTGGCAGTCTTGCAACCCATTCACGAGATCTCGTATCGTAAATGAATTCCCTCGCGTACTGGTATCCGAATAATCTCTCAGCGAGTGTTCTATTAAATCGCTCAACAATTGCCTGATCCCGATGAATTTCAGTATGTCCTCGTCGTATGGTAACGTTATGCTGCTTTGTCAGTGATGACACCGCGCCCTGAAATTCCTTGCCAGGATCAACTTGTAATAATCGTGGCCAGTTTAGAGGTCCTCGTTGATAAATTCGTTTAAACGCAGAGGCGACTTCGGACGCTGTTTTAGTCGCTAACGGTTCTGCTTCTTTGTATCTACTGGCAACATCAACTACTGTTAGCGCGTATTTGTATATTTTTCTACGGACAGTATCATGAGGCAGGAATAGTATGTCAGCCTGATGAACTTCATTGGGCACACTAACATCAAAATGTGCAAAGTTGATTTGTCGAGGTGGTGGTAAGTAGATTTGCCATATTGCTTGTTTTGATAGCCAATTTTTGGCAACCTCGCGTGTTACTGATGCCGCGTTGGCGAGTTTATTAATTGCTGAGTTACCTCTCCAGTATCCGATTGGGGAATAATAAATCGCTTGCATTTTTATTTAATTATCCAGCGCCTAATACTAATTTAGATTTCATCGCTGATCTTACTAACCAATTAGCGAGTGACTCCTTAAATGATTTATTTTTTATGGCGCTTAGTGCATGAATTAATTTCACATCCGCGATATGCCTGTCTTGTAGATCTTTACTTCGATAAGCAACATCATGTATGTGACACGCTGCGTCGATAGCGTTTATCGGATACTCTCCCGGTTTTGGTTTAGATTGTTCATCAAGTCTGATATCTAGTCGGGTCCCTGGACCGCAGTAATTGTATCCTGGGAGATGTTTTTCTCCGGGATACTTTGCCCAGGGAGTTCCGGGGAGCTTTCCAAGTTTGGCTGCAATGTCACCTCCGCTAAATTCTCGCTTTTTTTTTGAAATCTAAATTTTTTTGTGCCACATCGCGTACACTTACCAGAAAGTGCTTGTCTGTTATTTTTTGTTGTAATGGTTGTTAGATCATTCGTAGGGGTTCGTGCCTTACACTTCACACAATATAGATCCATAATTATTATTCTTTATATACAAATGGAAATTACAGATTTTTCTGCGACAAAAAAGAAAGAGCCAGTTAAGCATAATTCAGTGCTACCAAACTCTATCCGCGCGATTATAATTGGGCCATCCGGTTCAGGTAAAACACAGCTGTTGCTGAACTTGATAATGAAGTGGATGAAATGGGATAAACTGTATTTGATAGCTCCATCTGTAGATGATCAACGATGCTATAACGTTATAAAAGATTTTAATGAGAGTGCAAGCGCGCTGAGTAAAGACGGTGAGGATGTTGTTGAATTTATCACTGATATCGAAGAAGCCCCCAGCGTCGAGGATCTTGATGAATCAATTAACAACCTAGTAGTGTATGATGATGTTATGTTGGACAAGCAAAAAAATCCCGCAAGAATATTTTCCCGGGGACGTCACAAAAACACTGATGTGATTTATGTTACTCAGCGTTATACACAAATTCCTAAAGTAATCAGGGATAATTGTAATCTTCTTGCGATATTCAATGGAGTTGATACACATACACTGAGAAATATTCATCAAACCTGGTGTGGTGGCGATATGGATTTAAATAAATTTAAAAATTTCTTCAGTCATGCTCAAAGAAAACCTCACGGATTTGTGACAATAAATTTACACGATCCCAGAACAAGATACCGTATTGGACTTGATACACTATTTGCAACATAAAAATGTTTTTCCTTGGAAACTCATTTCCCAGAGCAGCAGAGGGGATGGACCCGACCCATGGATTTTTCAATAACGACCCCGCCACGGAAACTGTTTCAGATTTATTGAAGTAACCCAAGTTGTCAGTGCAAACTCAACGAGTTTGTCCCTGGAAACTCTTCGAGTTTTCGGGGGACATTTTTTTTTGTCCTGTATTCTGAATAGAAGGGTTTATTTCGTCGAAATAAGCCCTCTATCGAGGAATAGTTTCCTGGAGGGGTTTATTGTGCAAAAAGTTTCGGTCTGTACAGCCCCTCTGCTGCTCCCGCTAATTCTTTAAAGCAGCTTAGTCATGTTCTATCTTATTACTATTGAACGGTGACATGGATAGAAACTATATTTCGTAATAATATGCACGATGTCCTAATTACACAAGTCCTTTTGAAATTAAAATTACCACATTCATAATGCAATTATTATTTTGCTCCTTGTTAACCCCAACCTAAATCTGTATAATATGTACAGAAGTCGGAGTTGGGGAAGAAAAAGCATCCCCTAATTTTCACATTGCTTGGAGTGCATTTGTAGTCCCAATGCCGCCGTTACGTGCAAATAGTCGTATATGCCAAATCATCTGAATAATACTGAATTCTAAGAGATATTGGTCCTAAACATCGTTGGTTTCCACTAAAACCAAACAATATCGACGCTTAATCACATTGTCAGCCATGTAAAACCTCCATCGAATCGAGAAACGATGCGATTTTTCACGTTTTTACGAACTGATACAATGATAATAGGCGACATCGCTGGGTCAACCGATTTCAGTTGAAAGCTGGGACACACGATTTGATGACGTCACATTTGTAAGCATAAGAAGCAAACACCGCACCAATTCGGATTGTCTTCACCCTAGTTTCGCCCTTATAAGTATTCCAGCTCACCAGCTGATTACCAATATTCGCCGGTCTTTTTATCTAATGCACGCTTTTTCTTCTCGGATCCGCTTAAAAACAACAATAACAACAGAAAGGGCTTGCCTCTCTTCATTCCCCTTTGAATCAATTTAATGTTATCAGTTAGTCACTAATGGAATTTGTTGAATGTATGACACTACTACGTTGGGAGCACGTCAGAAGAAGAACGGAATTACCAGCGAATTCGTTAACTGAATTAACGTGTGGCATATCTTCATTCTAAACTGAACATTTTAACGTTGTTTAAACCTAACCTCTTGATTTTTTCAAAGAACGGTTGTTGTCATTTTTTTTTAAAAACAAATTATTTCCTTCCTTTCAAACATTAGTCCGATTGAAAGAATGGTGAAATTTATCACAAATGGCATAATTGTGGCTTAAAAATTATAAATTATCAATGATCATAACATTTGAATGATATTTGAAATGAGCTTAACATTTAAAGTTAACAAGGACTTACATATATATATATGTGCAACTGACAATATATTTCGACAAAAACCACTCAAACAGATTGAATACTGTCTGACGACTACATGTGGAATTAATCCAATTTCATTTTAAATGAAAGCTGGTCTTTTTGTGTTAATTCTAAGTGATTGACACTTACTCAGTCTACGAATTAATTTAGGGGCTACTGTCACGATTAACTGACGAATATTTGACTTGCAAAATAAAACTCTACGTATTTATTTTATTTATTTACTCATTTACTTACTTAATTGTTACGTTCTTGTTTTTTTTATTTGAATGCTTAAGAGCTGGTTAAAAGAAAACACGAATAACCGTTGTTTCAATGTCGGTAATTCTTGGTTAGCCTAAGATTCATTCTTTATTTAAATATTTCGAAAATGGACATTTTTGGCTGATGTAATAGATTATGGACACTATTTGCCTCTTCCGGATTCCCTTTGCGTTGCGGGAATTTTTGCATTGACCATTTTTTGACACAGATACACTATGAGGCGAAACGTAATTGGGTGAAAATTGTTTTTCTTGCAGTTGAAACTAATGCTTCTTTGGTCATTACTGCTTAGAGTTTATAGGGAAAGAATATAAACACATGTACACACACAACAATGCGTTCAAAGGGGGACATTTAATTCAGATGGATGAAAGGAGCTCGACATATCCCACTTTACTCCCCCTTTCATTCGCCGAACTCCCTTGACACCAATATGAAGAAATTATGCTTTCTCCATAATCAAGCAAAATATTACATAAAATTGGACACATTCTTTCTTCCAAAAAATAGATCAATGAAACAGAGGGTCTAAACTAGTTGCTTCCTAGCGATTAAGTGCCGTACATTTCCAGCAAACAGAGGGAAACAGTAACACGTGATTGCACGGTACATTGATGTCTGCGGCTAATAAAAGTAATGCAAAGAATTTAAAGCAATTAATCGTGCGATAACTGTTTTCGTGTGGCAAAACTTGAAGAAAAAAAAAAGCTTCGGATGTGAAGAAAATAGTGTGTTAATCGCTATGTGTATTTATGCTTATTGTTACAATTTTATAACTCTGTAATACAAATCCGGGTTGAATGTTGATGTACATCATGATCAACATTTTACATATAATTTATGTTAGAGTGTTCGAAAGTTTTTTGTGTTATGGAGCAAATGTTCTTAATTTCTGTATTTAATGTTTTCTCTGGCATGCTAGAACTTCATCCCACCTAGGGACTTTATAATAATAAAATTAATTGAAGCTGAAGCTGTACATTACAATGAATTAAATTTTATATCCAAGCTCTGGAAAAGAACAAATCTGGCATATGGCGTACGAAAAACTTGATACCTGACGGCCTCAAGCAATTAGTATTATATATCAAACACATTATTTCCTCCGCAACACAACACTTCCACCCCCACACCCAGAAACGCTCATGTAATATTTCGCAATTACGTTACAAAATTTATTCCACGCGTATCTTGATTTAGTAGCTGATATGGTGGAAACATGATTTATGTCATATCAGGAAATTGTCAGATATAAATTAAATATTTGAACCTACCATTGGTTTGTAGTTGAAAAAAAAAGAGACATATATGGTGCGCATACTGTATACGACAATAACCTTTATAATGACTTTGTGAATGCAAATTCATATTTCATTTTATCCATTTCATCCAGGTTTTTTTTTAGATATGCACAACTTTTTTTTTGCAGATTAGACGCTTTCGAAAGATATTGTAAAGCAGATGAGAGATGAGAAAGTTAATTACTTTTCACTTTTTGTTATGTTACTGAAGAAAACCTCTAATATGTCTTCTCATATTTCTTCTGGATAGCCAATATAAAAGGCTGCATCAGAGCTTCTTTTGGAAAATGAAATACTTATTGATTTCGATTTCGATTCTAAATGGGATATATATATATATATATATATATATATATATATATATATATATATATATATATATATATATATATCCCATTTAGAATCCAAATCTAAATCAGTAAGTATATATATATATATATATATATATATATATATATATATATATATATATATATATATATATATATATATATATATATATATATATATATATATATATAAGTACCAGCTGTGATTCAGCCACTAATTCCGGAAAGGTCGATTGACTAAAAATTAGGCATTTCACTACAATAAAACATAGGCCATGCTGATGGTTTTATATGTTATGCTAACATAAGTAACATATTCTTGGTATATCTGAACTTATAACAATTGCATTGGATTTTATTTTAAAAGTGTTTTGTTTACCTTAGTAGTAAGGTGGGATACCCTAGCCTCAATGGGAATTAGCATTACAGGACCCCCTGGGACAATCTAGCCTCAGTGGAAATTTAACATGGGGAAAATCATGGGACAATCTAGCCTCAAGGGGAATTTAACATGGGGAAAAATCATGGGACACTCTAGCCTCAAGGGGAATTGAACATGGGGAAAAGTCTTGGGACACTCTAGCCTCAAGGGGAATTGAACATGGGAAAAAGTCTTGAGACACTCTAGCCTTAAGGGGAATTGAACATGGAAAAAAGAAATCTTGGGTCTGTTGAGAGATAAGGGAAAATGGAACAGGGTCGGGACCCTATTTTGATAGGGTCCCGACCTGATGGGTCTATGGAAATGGAACATACGAAAATTGAGACAGGGAGGGGTCTCTAGTTTTTTTAAACAAAAAAAAATAAATAAAAAAAGGGGTAGGCAATTGAAAGTCTATCTCTTTTCGAGAAATGTGGGTGGCCCTGAAAAGGGCCTTTGGTTTTCTTCTTCTTCTTCTTCTTTTAATTTCTTCTATTTCTCCACCAGCTTCTTATTTTCTGTCCTACACTCTTTCTCTTCTTTTCTTTCTTTTCTTCCTTCTTTTTCTCTTCTTTCTTCTTCTCCTCCTCTTCTTTCTTCCTCTTCTCATTTTCTTCTTCCTTTTCAATTTTTTCCTTCCATACTCTCATCCTTATCCTTTCCTCTTCATCCTCCTTCTCCTCCTTTATTTCTTTCATCAGATCACTTATCATTTCCTTTACTTTTCTTAAATTGTTGATCTCCATCTTCACTCGATGGGGACTGTAAGAATAGTGATCCTCGTTTAGCCTAACTAACATTTGCTCCATCATACCCAAACTGTCCAGGACGTCTTGCAATGTCTTCATTTTATCAAGTTGGTTTGAAGCCATCTTCTTTCTTATTCTTTGTAGAATGGTTTGAACGACAAATACTGTGGGTTCTTATAGTGAAAGCGCGGACGTGAAGGAAAACATCCCCCAAGACAAAAGTTATATTACCTAGATCATGACCAAAAAAACGCGCGTACGTGAAGGAAAACATCCCCTACTTTTCTCATTTCATATGATCTACTATCCACATACGTGAAGCAGCAATAAACAAACCCAAAATCTAATATTCACACACGCAAAGCATTAAAATGAAACCCAAATCTACTATTCACACAAACCAACTTAAGCCCTTACAAAACCCAATAATCTACTATCCACACAAACACACAAACGTACGTGAGCGCTTACAAACATAAACACATACACTCACACTAGGAAAAAAGAGTCAGTGTTTATATTCACACTACTCTACATACACACATTGGCAAATAGATTACTATTTCTTTTCTAAAGGTTTGGGTAGCCCTGAATAGGACTGTTTGTTTTTGAACTCCAGGGCACCTGGTTAATGATGGCACCTTCCGGGTCTGGCACCACAGATACAACGTCTACTCCAATCATTGGTCCAATTCACTTGAGTTGTTGGAAGAGCAGACGGGGGTTGAGTGGCTTCACTATCCCACTCCTCCGTTTGCGGAATAGTGAACACTTCTTGTTCCCTCTGTCTTCTTTGTCTTCTATTGCACACTCGAGGATGAACAACTGGCCTCCTTGCCTCCTGTGGGTCCTGTACTGCTTCTTGTTGTTCACGTTGTGACTGTGGTTCAGCTACAGGCTGGGGAGATGTCCTTGCCTCAGGTGTCACCTTACACACAGGGTTCATCATAGGGTGACACCTGATCTCTCTCTTTCTTTCCTCGTCTTCTTTCATTTTTCTCTCTTCATCCTCCTGTTCTATCCTGGCTTCTTCCACAAGGGCCTCCGCAGCCAGCTCGTTCAGGAGGCACCTGGCATATTCCAGGTGCATCTGGAGTTCAAAAAGTTTTTCAAGTATGCTACTCATTTTTATTGTTGATCAATCAACAAGGGTAGCTAGACTGCCAAGCGAGTTTCAATTTATACTAAAAGCGCGGACGTCCCCCTAAAACAAAATTGATATTACCTAGATCATGACCAAACAACGTACGGACCTAAAAGAAACACTCATTCACTTTTTTATACTACCCATTACTATTCTAAAAAATTTTATTAAACCAATAATATACTATCCACATACGCAAAGCAATCAAATCGAGCCCCTAATCTACTCCCCCCACAGTCAAATAGCAAAAAAACACGATCATAATCTACTATCCACACAAACATATACACTCACACTATAAAAAAGAGTCAGTGTTTATATTCACACTACTCTACATACACACACATTGGCAAATGGATTACTATTTCTTTTCTAGAGGTATGGATAGCCCTGACAAGGGCTGTTTTTTTTTTGTTTGCTATGGCAATCTTTTAGTTTCTAAGAATGCGATGTCCTCTGACGATAGACTTTCTGGCGGTAGGTCTGCTTCTTTGGAAAGAGAAGAAGAACTCTTTGGTGTCGATACGACAATCGACAAAGCCTCTGTCGGGTTCAGGTTGCTGCTGCAGCTGCTGCTGCTGCTGTTGCTGCTCTCTCTGCTGTTTCTGAAGTCTGTACTTCTCTGTCCATTCTTCTTTCTCCCTGTTCACTTCTTCTCTTCTCTGAAGAGCTCTTCTATCAGGTCTTCAGTGACTTTTAAGATTCTCACATTCTCTATCTCTTCTGGCTTCGGTATCAGACTGTGTCTGACCCTATGCAAATTCACGTAGGTTTCGTTTAGCTTAGCTAGTTTGGAGCACATCTTCGTAGGAGGATGAGTCGACAATGGATGGTTAGAATGGAGGCTACCCCCCGGCTTTAAAGCCAAAGCGCGGACGTGAAGGAAAATATCCCTCCACGGTTTTCGAGCCGGAACGTTCAATGAGTGTCATGAGAGAGATAGTAAGAGGTCAAGAGCATGAATCAAAATTCCTATAGTTAAACAAACCACAAAGGCATTTTTTTTTAAAAACAACATTTTTTTAAATTCAAAATCACTTAACACTAACAAACAACTCTAACATTTTTAACAATAATCCAACAATATAACATCAAACATTTGTTTTCAAATGACAAACATTTGTTCCAACTCACACATTATTTTGGACAAGGCTGACAACGTTGTGAATGAAATTGTGATTTCCACTGTTGGAAGTCATTAAGCCATTGATGGACACTACGTTTCCTACCTTGAGACAAAAGATAAGCATAATGGTCACAAAACCATCGATCTACTTTCACATCGTTTCTAGAAGAAGAACCAGGATCAAAATGAGTCACTAAATGTTCTAAGGAATAACCCAGGCTGCGATGATGCAGAAAATACACACAATATTGTCCACACACCAAGGAATCTGTGCCTTGTAATTTCACATTATTGAATCGGGTGGTCTGAGCATTTCTTCTCATAAGGTCAATGATATCGTCTTCCAAAGGAGGCAATCCATACGAATCGAAACATTCCACACATCCTTATTGAGGAAAGTAGACGGCTACCCAGTGGGTTCCTGGGAGATGACTGTCGTCCGTGTTGATCACATAAGCTAGATGGTCTTGAGGTTTACGATGAGGGAGTTCATCTTTAGCACAGACGACAGGATTCCAGGAAGCCGTGTACGAGCTGTGGTTCAAAAGGTAACAAAGTTCCCAGGTATCCATTGATTTGTGTTTTTTTCTTCACAGGTAATGATAAGTGATCAATTCGATCCTGACTTTTTGCTTGAAAATGTCTGACAAGTAAAAGACGTTTAGCTCCGACTTCTTACTCTGGTCCAAGAGAGATTCGACGCGACGGCGCTCCAGAGACGTTAATGGAGGAGAAGAATGTTTATCCAGGCCTTTATACCACTCGTTCAACACGAATTCTATTTCGATGTGATCCCAAGCTTTGTCCAGATATTCGTCCAATGTTCCTTCTTGACTTAACATCAGACATTTGTCGTGTTGAATTTGACTGGGATGATCGTTGTGACATCCATAACACTCTTCCTTGATCAATTCTTTCATTATATCTGCCAGGAATGTAGCAAAACAGGAGACTAAATGGGCTTCTTGTTCTGGCCATCTCGACTTCATCATGATACCTTCTTCGTCTTTGTCTTGAGATTCTTCTTCCCCGTCTCCTCACATTCCATCTCCAAAGTTTCTCCACTAGGTAAAGAGGGATAACAGTCTTCCATGGCTTATAATAGTCTAGAATGACTTCTCTCAAACTGTTGATTTCTATGGTATTGTCAAATTCTGCATACAGGAGGACGTTCACTGTGTGATCTGGAGGTGGATTTGCAAACTGAAGTTCCACACGAATCTGACCGGATTTTATAGGGTGGAAATGTCCCTCGTCGCTGCCTTGGTCTGGAGTGAAATCAAAACCCCACAAAGCATAGCCTCCTGCATAATCGTCGTACGAAATACCGTGACTGGTGTTGGTTCCTAACTGTCCGGTGGCTTCGTACAGGGACAAGTACGATCTCAAATAATTCTTCGAGAAACACCAAAGTTAGGCTCAAAGGGTCGGGTACACAAGGTCTTGCCGTCGCGACTGACTTCGATCCTGGACACATTGTAATGTTGAAACTCAAAAGGATTTTGATCGTGGGTTCCGTTGAAGGCTGAATTCCTGACGATACCAACAATCAAACGCTTGGGTAACTGTCCTTGGAACAGATGATCTTCGATCATAGATCGCTGTGCAGCGGAAATGGTGAAGTTTTCACTTCTACGCGTCGTATCGGATACTTGGCGGTCGTTCTGCTCAACGTGTGACTGACGTCGATTCCCACTTTAGGCAACACTTCCACACGACGCACGTAAAGTCGGGCTTCTTGAATGATAGTTTTGTATTCATTGGCATGGGCCATCAAATGGAAAGCGGCACTGCTATGATTCAGTCTCAGACGGATATCCACCCCGTTAAGCAAACACTTTTCTTGTAACCACATGTCCAAATGCAAACGATCCATCAGTTCTAAACTTCGCCCTTGCAGAATTTTCTTACGACGGTCGTTAAACCCCACATTGTGAGGATTGTCATCTTCTGTTAGGACTGTGTCGTTAAACGTGGCTACACCTGCCGTGTCAGGTTTCCATACCACGCAAGCATCCAGATGAGTATTCTTTTCCGTACGTCAAGAGATTTTTCAGGTAGGCACGATATGGGTAAGTATCCATGCTGCTGCTGACCAGTTTGTTATTCAAGTACAAGTCCACTTCGCTGAACAAGGAATGCATGAAATTGTTGACAGGAGCTACTCTAGCATCGCTTCCTGGATTGGTATTGTCCGTTTTGATCACTTTCACTTTTAAGTACAGGTAACTGCTATACAGATCGATGTAATCTTCGGGCTGTCCTTTGATTTCAAACTCGATGGGAGCGGAATCCGTCAAAGAGGAGACGGGATGAAATTCCACCCACTGGGATTCTTGCATGGTCATCATGGTGGGGGGCATGGCAAACAGATCCAGTTCCGACTTGGAACAGGCGCAAGATTCTCGGTGCATCATTGTTTTCTTTTTTTTTAAAAATCGAAAACGTCTAAGTCTCGAACGGTTCTTCTTTTCTTTGCCTTTCTAGCTTTAGACGTGTGAAGTCTGGTAAAAGGGTGTTTTCTTCGTCGTCTCTTTCTGCCTTGTCCTTGCTGAATGCCTGACCAGGTAGCGTGCAGAGCATTTATAGGTGTGTCTCGTCGACCCAAAAGGTCTTTACCCATTTGCAACAAGACATTTTTGCCTGCCCTCATGAAGGCTTCTTTGGGGTTTTGTTTGTCGATGATGACATTTTGGAGAAATTCTTTGCCTTGCGTCAATGCCGCATCTTTCAAGGAGTGGAATCCGCGTGTCACCATCGGTTTCAACACCGGGGCCACCGAACGAAAGGCCGATTTTAACATATATCCTAAACCGTGTCCTCGCTGTCGAGCAACCCCTCGGTACACTGGATACATGACTTACGAGTCGTGAGAGAACCGTTTTCGAAAATGGAGTTTCACCGTGACTTTTCCTTTGATGAATGAAATATTTTGTCCCAGATCTCCTTTTATAGCAATGTTGACCGTGTCCAAATACGACTTACTGACAGGTAAATAGTGAGGATGTACAAATTCGCGGTGCACTTGGTAAGTGTTTCCACCTTCCTCGTCAGCGGTCGTGGCAGAATCCACTTTGAAAGGAATGACACGCAGTAACGGCACAGAGGTGTGTCCCACCACGTTATACTCCACCACATCGGAGTACACAAAGATCAAATTCAGTCCTTGGTTCAGTTCTACCGGGGCACGAAATAGCTTGGTAAAAGACTCGTTGTCGTAAATGATTGGTAATTCCTTTTTCTTCATCATGGCCATTCTCATGTCCGTGTCTCCGCCCAACATGTCAAACAATACAGGACAAAATAAAATGGACACGATTTTACTCCCGTCAAATTTCATCAAGAAGCGACGAGCTGCTTTGTGGTATTCCATGGTGACACATTTTTTGACACTCTCCAAAGCTTTCATAAACACGACATTAAACCTGGAGGCTATGGTGCTGACCAAATGTTGACCACTAAAATAATAGCCAGGGGGAATGAACAAGTGATAGGTGGTGTACTTTTGATTTTTTGTGCCAGGGCTTTTCTTGTCATATTTGCCATAGGTATCCAAGTACTGTTGCAATGGTTCGTCATGAACTTCCACATCAAAAAAATTTTGATTGGGAAGGACATTGAGGACTTGGGTCGGGTGAATGATTTCTACTAAAGCCACTTCCCAATGGGCTTCGTGATCTAATTGGATGGCCTGAGGTAATTTGGCCGTGTAACAGCACAACGTGTTGTTGGGAAACACCTCCATGGAACTGTCACTGGGTAAGGTTAAGTAAAATTGGTTTTGGTGACTCATAATTCCAGAGTTCTGTGACTGTCCGAGGGGTTACTGGACGTCAGAGGAGTGTCTCCGGCCAAAATGGGGTTGTTATTGTTGTTGGAGTGGTGACTGACACTTGCACTGGACACAAGGTTCCCGTGGTTCCTGTTCGAGGAGAATTTCAGGGAGGGATTGGGAAGCAGGTAACCGATGCAACTGCTCAATAAAATGGTCCACAATTGTTTGTCTCCTTGATGCAAACTCAAATTGGCGATGGCTGCCCCGATGACAGAATACACCACGAAGATTTGGCAGAAAAAGACGATTTGCGTTTAAGGCACACGTTCTCCACACCACACCCACAAGGGTTGTTTCTGTAAATCTTGCAGAGAAGAACTGGGTGAAGGAGTGGTCGACGTAGCTGCGTCTGTGTGAAAGGGCATGATGGTCACTTCTTTTTATAGTCGATGACTTGCGAAGCGTCGATCCAAAAATCAAAACTGGGTGGATATCCTTTCCAACGTACTTTGACTTCTTTGACACGTCGTTTGCCCACTTTGCGGGTTCTGCGTTTGAGAATGCTTTCGATGTCGTACACGTCGTCTTCGCTTTTGGTGACACGTTGTAACTCGGGCAAATAAAACGTTCCTTTGAGCACTTCTCCGTTCATGTCTTCTAATTTATAGACGGTAGGATGACGGCCATGCACTCGTCCAGTGACACGAAACAATTCGGTCGTCCAGTTAGGTATGTAACCTTTGTCGAAAGTGCGTTTGGTTTTGCCAATGCGTACCCAATCTCCTACGGCCAACACTCCGCTTTTCTTGGGGACAGCCCTCGTCCCCAAACACGCGCTCAAACACCAGCACTTCGTTCTCGGGAGTCACTTCTTGTGGGGCACGTCCAATGCTTCGATGGTAAGATTGGTTGTACGCTTGCACCAGGTGCGGTAAGATGTCGATGTACTTCAGAGTGTGGTGATGCGTAAAATATTTCCTCATGCGTTCTTTCAAAGTGCGTTGAAAACGTTCCACGATGCTGGCTTTGGTTTCGGGATTCTCGGTGGTAAAAAAATGAATGTCACGTTTCTTTAATTCTTTTTGGAACGCTTGGTTCAGAAATTCGGTACCTTTGTCCGTTTGCCATCGAAGAGGGTGACGACTGCTTTGTTTTAACACCCGTTGCAGGGCTCCCACTAACACGCCGCTCGATTTGGAAGTCAAGGGTACGACCGAGGCAAATTTGGAAAAGACGTCGATGACACAAAACAAATATTTGTAGCCGCGATTGTAGCTGGCCAAATGAGAGACATCGCCTAAATCGGCTTGCCATTGATGATCGATGCGTTCCACTCGGGTGCGACTTCTGGAAAACTTGCGTCGAATGGGTTTGTGTAAAGTGTAGGTAGCTTGTTCTTGTAACCATCGTTGCACTTGAGGCAAACGGAGACTTTTCAGTCGCGTTTTGGCAGCACGATACAATTTTTTAACTCCTGCGTTACCTGCAGGATGGGAGGGATCGTAGTAAATGCTGGTTAAGACTTTTTCCATTTGTTGGTTTGTGTGTTAATAAGGCACCCACTCTTGGAAGATGCTACTCTTTTTCTCTTGGGGTACTTTCTTGGATTGCAATGCTTTGCGTGTGCGACCGGCAATAGGTGTCGAAGAGGAGGATGTCGGAACAGGGGATATCGGTTCTTGTTTCACTTCTGTCTTCACTTCTGTCTTCACTTTCTTTTTCTCTTGTGATGAAGAAGGGGTGGTCATCATATTTTTAATCCATCCAATTCTGGAGGTAGGTGGTGTTGTTAACTTGCGTACTTTTTCTGGTGGAGTTTGAAACCCTTCTTCTTCTTCTCCTTTTTCTGTCTTGGTCACTGGTAGTGGTGGTGGTGGTACTGGTGATGGTGCTGGACTATTCATCAAGGTCTTAAAATCTTTCAGAGTGGGAAGAGCTGTTTCGTCTGAGGCTTTCTGGTGAAAGAGTCGTTGCAAGAGTTGACCGTACTTTTGCGATTTTTCTGTTTCGGACAAATCTTGGCGATCCATCAAGGACTGCAATTCGTGTTGTAACTGGGACATCTCGCTCAAATGGGGATTGGGAGGTAAATGCAGGGTGCGTTGTTCTTGCCAACGATGGTATTCCGTCCATCGTTTGTAAGGCACTAAAGCTAGTTTTCGTCCTTTCATGGGGTTGTCAGGGGTCGATTCTGAGATCTTGGGACTTCAGAGGGCCTTTTTATCTTGCTCCCACCAGTCCTCCCAACACGGTTCCCAAGACTCCTTTCAACAATGGGCCTAACAAGAGGGGTAAAATGCTTCCACGTTGGACCAACATCTTCTTCTTTTGACGAAGGGGGATTTTCTTTGAACCATTTGACGAAGAACGTGACGATGTTTGCCTAAGCATTGTTTCTGGTGTTTGGACAAAGGGATCGTGCCTTTCAAGACGTTCAAACAACATTCGCACACGGTATCGATGACCTCTTTGGAAGCTGATTGAATGAGTTTTTCTCGTAGGGGTGGAGAAGCTTTGGACAGGACAGATAACATGTCCCCATGTTTGACTAAACGAGGAGGCAGTCCTTTCCTTTTCTTTCCTTGGGGTTGTTTAGAAGAGGGATGTTTTCTGGAGGGTGACATCTTTGAGTCTTCAGCACCAAAAAACACTGATACCCTACTTGGTCACACACCTTTATTTATACTGGAACGCGTCGCCACTGATTGTCTTTACGTCGTATCAACTTCAGGACAGGCATGACACGTCGTGCAGGGGTACGTAACGGACTAAATCGAGCCAGTTCTTGCTTGGACAAATCCAGTAAACTTTGTAACATGCCCGATCTTTCTTGGACTTTGATTTTGGGAGAAGGTACTTTGTGAGCAGCAGCCACTGCCGCTAAATTGGAAGGTCCTGCCACTGGGGAAGTTCTTTTGGGGGTCATCAACGGAGAAGTTCTTGGTGTGATCAACGTCTCCAAGTACTCTTCAGTTCTTGGTGTCATCAACGGAGAAGTGGATGAACTTGAGGCTGCCGGAGACGCAGTCACCGCCTTGGAAGGTCGTGGTTTGCGAGTGTAAGGTTGTGTCCTGGCCGAAGTGCCTCTCTTGCGACTGGTTTTCTTCTGTGGACTTTTCTTTTTCTGGGGACTTTTTCTCTGTTTCTTTACCTGGGGGCTTCTTTTCTTTTTCCGGGGTGGTGTGTGGTAAGAGGAGGGTCCCGCCACTGGAGAAGTTCTTGGAGACACGGGTCTCCTTGGGGACCTGGTCTTTTTCTTCTTCTTGGAGCTTCGTTTGACTTTTTTCTTGGGGAGAACTTTGGGGGCATTAGGATCCCATCTTAAGAGAGAGCGAATGATGACCCCTCCTAGAGTACCGCTCCCTCCAGGTTTCAAAATGATTTGTTTTTTGGTTTGAGTGTCGATGCGGGGATCGGCCAGTTGGGTCAAAGCGACTTTGTTTCGATCAAAAAAGCGTTTGGTTTGATGAGGAATCTGAATGATCCCTTGTAGTAATTGACGTGCTGTCACCGTGAACCATCGTAAGACTTCTTTGAAACTAGCTTCTAAGACACGAGCTCGTGTTTGTGGATTTTTTTCTCGACTGATGCCATACAAGGCACGAATCAATTTGACGGGAAGATGCGACTGAAGGGACGTCATGTTCAAACTGTGTGAGACAGACGAAAAGTGTCTGAGGTTTTTATAGATTTTTTTGTGGAGTGAAATTAAGTCGAGGACGGAGACGTGTACAGGACAGGCCCTCCGTCTTGGCCCAAGTGGTGAAACAAGTGGGTACAAAATCGCAAATCATCGAGGGTCGTAGGTTTCAAATCGACGAGTAAATAGGCGTGTGGAGTTTGAGTGGCATCGTCGTAAACCTGAGTCAGCCAAGGCGTCCCTAACTGTTTGGCTAAGACTTGCACTTGCGATTTATCTCGAGGGCTTTTAAACAAGACCACGTAATGTGCATTGAGACTGATGGTGCGATGGGCTTTACTTTGTTGAAACAAATTTTGGGTGATGTAAACGACACTGGCATTACGATGATGCCCTTTGCGCGTAAACCACAGTTTAATTTCTTCTTCGTCTTCTCCTAACATGTCGTCGAAAATGACCAAATGGGTTTGACGGGAGTCAGAGACGATGCTGTCGTCTTCTTTACGAATGCCTTCCACAAACACGATGGAATCGCCTTGACTTTCTCGCAAGAGGCTGTACGCCGATTGCCACTCTTTGTAACACCGCACGATGCGTTGAGGTGGACGATCGATCAAATGATGTTTATGTTCGATCAAATGTTTGACGAATTCGGTTTTGCCTGAACCGCTAGGTCTAGCAATGAGCATGTTAAAGGGATGGCGAAGATACAAAGCCTCCCAACTGGCACGATCTAAGTGTTCGTCGATGACTTTGACAGTAGAGAAAGAGGGAGCAGAGAGAGCAGAAGTAGCCATAGTGTTAGGAATGTCACTTGTGACACGAAAACAGACAAGACAAGAGTTTATATACTTTTTTCAGGACACGTTTATTGAATGTATTAAACATGAACACGAAAGACAAAAATACATAAAAGCCAAAGGCTTAAGTACAAGGATAAAAGGCACATGATAACCATTAACGTGGAATAAACACAAGTGTCTGTACAACACGTTTTGGGTAAGGTTCTGACCAGTTCTATAGGGGGTAAGGTCACACAAGTGTCCTCCGGAAAGGGTCTTTCAGGCATGTCCACGACAGTCCTGTCCTGGGTGACGGGTTCTTCTGGCACCGTCACTAACACAGGTTGAAAAGTAACTTTTTTCCTTGAACAACTCTCGTACATAATGGGCCACTTCTTGGGTCCAAGCCTCAAAACCCCCTTTTTTCAGTCACGGACATCTGTCCAATGGGGGTGTAAGTCACAAGCTACACACACATCGTCGTACACGTCTTCGGTAGCTAAAAGTTGACGAATCTTTTTTTCCTGTTGAGGTCGAGAAGTATCCAAATGAAAACGCAAGGCTTTGAACAAAAGGAGCCTTTCGTGACCATTTAAGGCGATTGGGGTGGTAAGTACTGTTGGTAAAGAGTCCACAAGGAATCGGCTGGTAAACGAAATCCCAGAAAACAAGTCACTAAGACACACACCACTTGTTGACCCAAATTGAATGGATACAGTTCTTGTAATAATTGATGGCAATGATCCACGGTTTGAATATGGTCATTGAGTTCCTTCCACGGAATCTGTTCAATTACATGTGATAAAAGTCGTGGCATGGCAGCCTGTTTTTATAGTCTCTTTGTTTCGGAAACAATACACGTACTTTCTGGCCAGAGATCTTCGTTCTCCAGTGGGGAATCTAAATGTTGCATACTGTAACCTAAACGTGAGAGTTTGTTTAGAAGTTTCCTCTTCCGCTAAGTAGATTCAACGTAAAATATGTTGGTAATCCTTTAACTTGTCTTCCTCAATGCGTTGCACTAGGTGAATCTCGAAGTAACCAAAAAGATCAACACGTGGATCATCGGGGGCCTGGAAGTATTGAACAAGGTCTGACCACTGAAACAATTTCTGACGAATCAGTTCTCGAAGCCATTCAGGTACCAGTGGTTAAAGATCTGGTGACGTAACGGATGCAACTGTTCTTTACGTTTGACTTGTATTTTGACCAGCTCTCGGTAAATGCGTTCTCTCAACTCCACAGGCAAAGCACGAATGTTCTCTTGTAAAGTATCCATGAATAGGTCATACTAAATCCTCTTTTGTCTGACACAAGAAATGTACCGTTTGCACAGAGATGGTTTTACTTCAGTGTCGAATTTAAATCGTTTAGTTACTAATTTACACATTACAATTCGTTCAGAAGTTTCCTCTTTCAGTAAGTTGACATTGTGTACAAGATGTTGGTAATTCGTTAACTCTTCCTCTGGAATTCGATGCAGTAAGTTTACAATGTAGTAGATAGAATCATCAATAGCAAACCAATCCTTTTTAAAACTAGGGGATCGTTGATCAATGTCTGTCCAATGGAACACTTTCAACTGAATCAGTCCTTGTATAGCATTCAGGTACCAGTGGTTCAAACACCGGTGACGTAACGGATGCAATTGTTCTTTACGTTTGACTTGTATTTTGATCAGCTCTCGGTAAATCCTTTCTCTCAACTCCACAGGCAAAGCACGAATGTTCTCTTGTAAAGTATCCATAAACAGGTTATGGTAAGTTACTTCAATGTCTCGGTCCCACTAAGGGTAAGTAATGACAATTCGGTGACCATCGAGCATGTTCTACGTAGGCCGAATCTTACGGTTCCCAGTGGTGAAGTGACACACCGCAACTGAAGCACTTGACTTTATCCCCTTCGCCCAAGTAGAAAAATCCGGCTCTGGCTAATTCTTCGGGGTCGGTCCTCCCAGATACTTAGGCCATTTTCCTTTGAACGATTGAAGACGATTTTCAAAGTCGCAGTATTCAGGGAACGAATATTCGTCTTTCACAGGTTCGTTTCGATGAGGGCAGGGTGACATGGACAGGAGTTTGCTCAGGGCTGGATGACATCCGTAGGGGGGTAGACGTGAAGGTGGACATTCACCTTTAAAACGAAACCCAGTAAAATGTCCAAGAGGACGAGCGGCATCGCTTTCGCATCCCTCAGGTTTGACACGCACAGCATCACTTTCCATGATAGGGGTAGTGAGAACAAAGTTCCCATGATGCTTTTTACGGCATCGCTAAGGTCACAGCGTACAGCATCGTTCTCATCGCAAGGCTCACAATCGCATTCCACTTCAGAAGCCCCACACTTGAATTTGCCTTTCTGAACTTGTTTTGTGTTTCTCTGAAAGTATTCATCTTGTTCGCTTGGTCTTGGTAGTCACAATGAACTATCGATCTTGCCTAGGGTTCCTTTTTATATACAGACCAATACCGACGTGTCCATACGGCAAAGTAAAGTGGTTGGGAAGTCGCACTCGCTTCTGGTACACGATTTGATAGACTTTTTCCAAGGGTCGACTGACGATGTGGTGAGTGGGTAAACGTACAATCTTGTTGGGTTGATAGGTGGTCACTTTAAAGTGTTCATCTTCTCTAGACTGCAAGGCTTCTTTCAATACCCAAAAGTTCACCACTCGACTGGTACGATAATTCAGAGTCAATCCTTTCACTTTGCACGTCGTGTGCACTTCTCCTTGTTTGTCCCGGTATTCGTAGCCGTAATTTTTAGGACCACCACTGGCGAAACATAGAATCTTGTCGTCGGGGTGCTCGTCTGTCCAGGCTCCTAAACGGTCTCCTTCGATGCCAGGGTGCTGTTGACTCGGGTGATGGCTGTAAATGCAACTGTCCGTGTCAAAGTACAGGACACGTTCCCCTAACAGTTCTAAAGCTTCGTACAATTTTAAGCGAGCATGAGCTGTCACGTAAGCCGCAATGATGACATTTCCAAAGGGGTCGTCTTGTACAAAGTCCAGATCTTCTTCGTAATTGACCAAGATCAAATCCTCACGAACGACGTCCACGTGTTTCATGTATTTTGTTTTGTCGTGAATCATCTGGAGTAGCGGGAAGGTTCGGTCAAATATTTCGTTTTGGGTAAACACGGTCGTTGTGCCATTTTACCCCACAAGCAATTTAACATCACTTTGGCAAACGATCGCCTACCTTCGTTTTTCTCGATGTGATCGAAAGTGATGCCTTCTTGTTCATAGTATTTCTCTTTGAATGTCTTTTCGTCTTCGGGAGTGTGACACATGGAAGGATAGCCGCTGGCTTCTTGTTTCAGTTTCAAAAAGTCATCCACGTAGTCTGCGAAAATGCCTTTCTGACTGGGGTCACCCTTGTGGTATTGTTGTGTCTTGGGAAAGTGGCAAATGTCGTACACTTCTAACAGTTGGTATCCTATGTCCAGAGCTTTGAACAATTCTACGCTGACCCACGTCCCCGTCAAGGTCCGTTCTTCCTGGTTGTGCTGACAAGGTTGGTCTTGGTTGCACGTTTCGGCACAAGTACGGCACAAAGGAAACATCAGTTTGCCTTGGCAATGGTGAGGTAGCACGGGATGGTACAGGTTCGTGGGAGGCAAAACTTTGCACTTGATCAAGCCTTCGTATTGTCGAATGTTTTTCAGGTCGATGTGTTCCTTGAGCAATTGCGGGTGCCCTGCAGGAAATCGACAATATTTGCACACGTAAGGATACAGCGAACACACGTCCAAGCATTTGATTTCTTCTCCTTTCTCTTCGTCGGCTTGGTACAGCAAACAGGTGGCATTGGTCCTTCCTCCGTACAAACTATCCCTCGGGTTCAGGGGGTCCATGAACTGGTAACTTTCCACGAGGCGTTTAAACTCGGGATCGGTTTTCAAACGGTGATCGTATTCGTGTTCCCACATTTCCACCACTTGGTATCCTTGCTGTTCTAACTTTAGGCGTCGCTGACAAGTGTCCTGGTACAAGTCTTCCATGGTTCGTTGTAAAAACTGATTTTTAGTGTCACGATCAGGATAGCAGACGGGACATCAGTGAAATAAGCAACCGTTAAACTCGTACACGATCTTGGGGTTTTCTAAGTCCCAGCCATCGACCGAATGCGTTCCGATGGTCTTTTCGCCCCCTCCGTTGTGGGCATGCTGAATCCATTTGTCTTCCTTGTCGCACAAGTAATGTAACCAGCGTAGGGCTTTGATCGAGTATTGACGTTTGACATAGTTGGTCGTTTGAGGACTGATGACAGCCACGGTGTTTTCAGGCATGAATCTTTGCCGGTACACTAAGGAACACTCTTTGGCAATGGTGCAAGCTTCCTTCAAAGGATCGACCCCTCCGTGTTCCATGAACAGTTCTCGAAATTTTCCACAGCAACACCGTAAAATGTCCATGTCGGAACGACAATCCTTTAACATTTCTTCCTGAAAGTCGAAAGAGTCGGAGGCATGGACCTGGTACCAAGCGTAGAAAGCTTCTCGTTGTTCGGTACGCATGTTGTCGGGGTCGTAATAGTGAGCCTCAGGCAAATGGGGTAGAACGGCATGTTGATTGGCTTCCGTATTGAAAAAGTGTGGAAAGTACCCTTTAGCCATTTCTGTCATTCCAAACGTTTTAGGCATTCGACTCAAAGGCATGGCCAAATAGCTCATCGAATCTTTAAACTGTACTTGTCCCACTTGCATGAAAATGAGTTTGGCTCCGTTCAAAGTCACTTTAGGACGTTCGGTGCCATGTTCCGTATAGTATCTCAAAAGAAACTGTCCATCGTATCCGGAGAAATTGTGAGCCATCATTGTGGCCTGGCGATGACAATCTCCGTAACGTTCGATGTCCTCTTGGCTCCACGTCTTGTCGATGGGGTCTAAGACCCATTGTGCGAAATCGGCTAGCGTGTTCGGTCCTCGAAAGATTTTTTCGCGTCCTCCAGGAATCTTACTGCAATGGGGGCAATGACTGAAGATAGGTTCTTGAATGCACTTTTCGCACGCTCGATGAGCCACGCAGAAATTAGGAATGTGAATACCGGTCTATTGCATGCATTCGAAATCGAAAAAGATGAAATTGCCTTTCTTCTTGTGTCCATCCTCTTTCTCTGGTTGGGGTTGGTATTTTTGCACGTAGCATTGGTGTTCCAAGTCCACGATGTGATGACAAATGTGACATTGTTTTTCCTCGACATACGTGTGCCTTGGTATTATTGGTAAGTATGCCTTGTCCACACGTAGGGCACAATCTCAGCAGTTGACAAGCACATTTCTGCTGTGAACCTTGCGTCTTCAAATGTTGTTGGTAACAGGCAGGGCTGACAAACGTGCGCTGACAAGCTGGACAATGCACTGGTTCTTGTCCTTCGTTCAGACAGGGTGGAGAGGCCAAACATCCTGAGCATTTCGATCCACAATGCTTGTGTTGCTCTCGATTGTTATAGCCATAGTCACATTTCTCACAGTAATAACCGTATCCCAGGAATCCGGTGATGCTGGTAATGGTATCGAAATGGTCATCGTGATGATAGCGGTGAATGTATTTTCCATCCTTAAAGTCTTTCCCTCGAAACAACAGAGGTCCGCGCACTTCTTGAGGGTACACTTTCAAGGTGTATCGTGGAGCTAGGGCATCTTGCAATTTTTGCATTTCAGGAATGCCACAGGGTTTGTCTTTGGGCAAGCCGGCTTGTTGTAACAGGAGTTCTGCTTCTTTTCGTTGTTTGGCTCGGTCCGATTGTCGAATAGTTTTCCAGGCTCTTTTCCATTCTGCCGTGTCGTTCTTGTTGACATAGGTTCGTCCCACCACGATGGCCCTGGCTAAACACATCTGGTCTTCAGGGTTGTGAATTCGAACGAGACTTGTTTTGGTGCTGCGAAGCTCGTCCACCAATAACATCTTTTTGCGTCCAGTCCCTTGAGGAGGAGAGACGTGGGTCATGTCCAGTGTGGCTTTTCCATCGGTGATGTCAAACTGGTCATTGGATTGTTGTACGTGTTGAATTTTGTCCATGACTTTGGAAGCAGTCAATTCTGCAGGCGTGCTAAACTCGATCCAAACAGGGGATTTCAAACTGTCGTGTTGTATGGAAAATCTCAAGCGATCGTCTTCTTTGGGTTGACATTGTCGCTTGAGTGTGGTGAGCAAAGAATCCCACACCCCGGTGATGAACCCTTCTGCTTTCTCTAACGGTACTTCAGCCTTGAAATCTTTAAACTTCACCGTGTATTTGTAAGCCGTGGTTCTAAATTTTCTAGAGGGACGCTTTTCCGTCTCTTGAATGGAATAGTACTTTTCAGGGTTGACTAAGGGTGGTGAACTTTGTTTAGAGGGTTTGGATTCTGGTTCACTCATGTCCTCTCCAAAATCACTGGCATGAATTTGTGTCAAGACTTCAGCCCTGGTACGAGGCGATAGATCACGTTTCTGCCTCTTACTTTCTTCTTCTTTCTTCTCAAATGAATTGGATCGTTTCATCTTGATAGCAAAATGTCAAATAACTAAAGTTAAAACACCATAGACTAATTTATAGGCATGGCAGACCAGCGTATATAAAAGGGTATTTGTCTTGTCCTTTCACTATTCATTTCACTCTCAAACCGAGCACAACGATGGAAGAGACTACACAAATCGAACATTTCATCAGAGCTTTGCGAGGGGTCATTAGAAAATTCTCTTCAGACCAGCCGACGGACTACTCTCCTTCCTTGCGAGATAAAAGTCAAGATACTTGCTATATCTGTCAGAAGAAAGGGCATTGGTCTTCAGAGTGTCCAGACAGTCAAAAAAGAAGAAAAGGGGCTAGAAAAGACAAAAGTCAAGATACCTGTTATTATTGTCAAGAAAAAGGACATTGGTCTCCAGATTGCCCAAAAAATGAAACAAGAGGAATCAGAAGAAAAGAGGGATTCTTCAGAAGAGAGGGATTCTTCAGAGGAAGAAAGCAGCCAGGAAAAGAAAAAGAAACAGGAGAAGAAAAGAAGAAGGGAAGAAAGTGAGGAGGAAGAGGAGGAAAAGAATGTGAAGGTGAAGAAATTTAAAAAACAGAGAGACTAAACAATGAGACAGAAGAAGTGTATGAACTTTTTAAAGTGCTCTGTTGTGAATTGTGAATTGGATTGTTAATATTTATAAAAGAACAAATTAGGTATTAAAAGGTAAGTGTCTTTGGATTTTGATTTTAAAATAAGAACGTACACTCACGCACTCATACACAGACACGTACTATAGGGGCAAAATGGTTTGGTTTTTTTTGAGTTATTGGCAATTGAAAGTCTATCTCTTTTCCAGATACGTGGGTGGCCCTAAAAAGGACCTTTTTTGGTGTAGGGGTGAGTTTAAGCAATCAACTTTAACTGTCTTAAGCCTTTGCCACGGCCGAGGTCTACTTCTGGACTGCGTACTGTTGATGATGATGATTTGGTTGAAATCACTAAGGGTGGTACGGTAGGTTTAGTCACAGGATTGGAGTGTTTAGCTCGGGAAAGTCGTATTCTCTTCGGTCGTGATAAAGAAGTCTGATACATTTGTTTCAGACTTCTTAACTCCGCTAAAATGTCTAACAGTACTGTGACCGTTTGATTTTCACACCCTTGTTTCTTTGCTGCTACTGCTTCTTCTTGTTGTTTTTTTCTAACCTCTTCTTCTTGCTGTTGTTGCTGTAGGAGAAAAGCTTGTTCCGCTTCCTTTTGCTGTTGTATAAATTTCTCCAATTCTTCTTTCTGTCTCTGTCTAAAATTCTCCACGTGCGGTAATGAAGGTGACGAAGGTTCCGGAACAAATTCTTGCGAGGTAAGAAAATCCACAAAATCCCAATTTACCTCTTCTGAAAGTAAGTCCGGGTTCCCTTGGGTGGTCTCCACTGCTGGTGCACCCCAATTAATCGTTTTCTGAGTTTCCGTCATGTTGAATAACTGTCGCATAGATTGACTGCACACAGGCGCTAGCGAATCTATATAGACCACGTGACGTCACAGACTGCTCTCTTCCGATTGAAAGATGGCTGACTGAATTTTGTAACGCGTGTTTGGATTGGTCAATGAACTCAATCCGTTTCAATCCTTCCTCTACCTATAAATAAGCGCAGTTCACTGCATTCATTCACCTGTTCTCGGCGCCTCAAGATGTGGACCGATGTGCACTCTTCCACCCTTGTGTCAACGATGATGTTCCGGACGGACATACCCATGTATGTCCGATCCAACTGGACAGTTGTCCATAGGACCGACACGAACCTGTGGATACGTAGGATCTACGTAGAAAGACAAGGATGCCTGAAAAGAGTGTTAGTCTATGGACCTACCATTAGACGAAGCCTAAGACGAAGAAGATGTTGCAGATGCCCTTTATGTTAAGGGCATATTAACATAAACCCAAAGGCCCTTTTCAGGGCCACTCCAATCTCTCGAAAAGAGATAGACTTTCAATTGCCTACCCCATTTTTTTTTGTTTTTTTTTTTTGTTTAAAAAAGTAGAGACCCCTCCCTGTTTCAATTTTCGTATGTTCCATTTCCATAGACCCATCAGGTCGGGACCCTATTAAAATAGGATCCTGACCCTGTTCCATTTTCCCTCATCTCTCAACAGACCCAAGATTTTTTTTTCCCATGTTCAATTCCCCTTGAGGCTAGAGTGTCCCAAGACTTTTTCCCATGTTCAATTCGCCTTGAGGCTAGAGTGTCCCATGATTTTTCCCCATGTTAAATTCCCCTTGAGGCTAGATTGTCCCATGATTTTTCCCCATGTTAAATTTCCATTGAGGCTAGATTGTCCCAGGGGGTCCTGTAATGCTAATTCCCATTGAGGCTAGGGTATCCCACCTTACTACTTACCTTTATTATTCTCCTTACCATTAAGGTGGTGTTACGATGTTATCCGTTTCTCTCTCTTTCTCTCTCTCTATGGTTGCTGCTCAGTAACAGTACCCACAACTATGTGGATGGCTTGCACTTGCGATCTTAATGAAAGCTTCATTTTAGGGTCAAAAGGGTCAAAAGGATAAAGGTCAAGATCACTTATCGATACAAGAAAACGAATTTTCCGCCATCGTAGACTTAGGCATCTGGTTCAAACGTTTTGGAGGATTTTACTTAAGGTTAGGAAGAAGCCTACTGATTTGGGGGTAAAATGACACGGTCACTCTTACATATAGAAGACAAACATTTTTTTATACTAATATTTCATTTACCGACAACGAAAAGACATGAACTTGGAATGGGTGTATCATATGCCGTTAACGGTTGTCATCTTGGCTTCATATTATGAGAACTTGACTTGTAATAGGTACTTTATACATACGTTTGTTGTAATTGCCTCATTTGTTTAATGTAATGGCTGTTAAAACTTCATTAGGGATTGTGTATAGTTTTTAAAATCATGCCTGACATTAAATAAAACTTAAATTATCTTTATAGCCATGATGGTTTTAATCGCTACATACCTACCTAAGTACCTACCTATGTACATGCCTACCTATATACATACATACATACATACATACATACATACATACTTACGTACATACTTACGTGCGTGCGTGCGTGCGTGCGTGTGTACATACATACATACGTACGTACGTACGTACGTACATACATACATACATACATACATACATACACACATACATATATGTAGAAAAATCGAGGAAATATATTAGGAACGTAATCAGCCTAGTGATGCCAAAACAGAATCTCTATACAATCGTTCCACAGGTCTTAACAATAATGGCTAGTATTAGTGACTATGGAGTAAATAATTACGATACCAAAATGCTGATCTAGTTAGTCCTCCTCACAAACAACAAAAAAAAACCATCATCACCAACCAGCAATTATCATTTAACATTCAATTTACACATACACATATACGTTTTACTCATTAAAAAATTCGTCCAAAATAGTTACAATGTGGAAAACCCTACATTTTATTGTTTTCTGACTTGGATAGTATGCAATAAACATATGTACTGTTTGTATTATAATAAACCTAGGGTATGTACTTTTTGTATTACAATAAACTTAGGGCATGTACTGTTTGTATTTATGTCTCCGTTTATATCTTTTTACATTTTAGTAATTATTTGTTGATTATGGGGAGTCGGTGTTAGGAATTTATTTCTCAACCCGAGTAATCAGAAGATTTTTAGGAGAATATATCACAATGAACAGCACTCGCGAGAATTTATGATGGCATGGACCCTTCTGAATTACTTAACATAGAGAATTATCTGGATAGTCTGGATGTATATGTGTTTAGTAATTTGAGATAGGAATAATCCGTTGTATTAGGTGTTTGGGTAGTGTTTTTTTATTGCATAGCGTGAGGTACTAATATAAAGTTCGGAAAGGCTTGCAAAATACCTTTAAGAACCTTATGTACCTTTCTGTCGACAACGACTGACGTCTGCAATTTCTTGGAAATACGAGAAACGTGGTCTGTCAAAGCCAGACTCACGCAGAAGTGACCCTGTGAGAATAACTGTAGAGATATCATAAGTCGTGCTTTTTTGAGTAAACATAGAAACGAAAACGATTGTTTAAAATTTTCCTTCATATAAGGCGAAGAATTCTCATATTTCAGAAAATAACCAGGGGTGTAAACAGCATAGAAGGGTTTTTAATAGAATAACAATATTTATTTTTCTTTCTTATCTGCAAACTTGGGTCTACCACTGATGCTACTACTACCACTATTTGACACATGTATAATCAGTGAGGAATTCGGTCTATTATTAGTTTGTCTCCGACACTATTTCACATGTAAATGTTATACCCCATTCCTTAATACCATGTATCGGAATTGATGTAGATATTCCGTTACACTTCAAAGACTGATACATGTCTCTTTATCGATTAATAAATGAACACATAGGCAGTCAGGCATACAACATGTATGATCACATAATAGAAGTATATGTACATAGCACTTTCAAAACTTTTAATTTGCTCAAGCTTATCTATTCGGTTACATAATTATTTGTGCAAGTACTCGCTGTTTTTAAAAAAAGAAACCATTGTTATGTACATGTCGGGAAAACCAAAACTATCCTGTATCAAATGCCGATCCACTATCTATAGCAGTATTTGAAACAATTTGCCAGAGGTTTCTTTCTTGGCAAGCTTACATAATTCTGAGACACATTTTCTGAACAGTGTAAATTAAGAAATATAATTAAGGTCCCAGTCCTCCTCAATGACTATACGTCGTCAGACTGGGCAGTGATATTTAAGCATTTTGCATATGGAAGGACTGGACAAAGATACTTTCCAATTCGCTTATCAAATGCCCTCATGACATATGACCTTTTGGGAATGGACACTTTTGGATCAAACGTTGACACACTGACATCGGAATACTTAGAATGCATTCCAAACCCTGAGAAGGAAATCTTGCAAAAAGCGACGAGAGGTCAGTTTAATGAGAATGATGTTGTAGACGTGTTACGCGGGCATACGTGTAGAGTAATAACATCTCCTGATAGTATCGTCAAAGTTATTGTTGGAACTACACATAAAGAATGGATTTAGCAGCCATGCTTGCTTCATTAAAGATTTTTGGTATGAAAACGATTTGCAGAATCTCAACGATAAACTTAACCGTTCATCAAAGAAAGTTCTGAATTTGTTGGATTTTCCAGAAAATATGACACCTTCAGAACAAGAAGTAGCAAAATATATAAAAAGTACATAGGAAAATTGGATGCCTGAAACTTGAGAACTTTCTTAGAGTTTGCACAGGACGAAATAACATATTGATGGATAAAATAGGTAATTTGGATGGAAATGTTTACCATGCTGTCAGTATTTACACGAAGACAACTTGTGCAGACATGAGGCAGACTACTGGAAGTCCCAAAGACGTAAGGAGACTATATGGAGTTCAGAGCTAAACTGAATGAACTGCGTAAGAGTGACTTAGGTCGTGATGAAAGAAGCCCTTTGTGGAAAGTGACAGAATAACTTTTCTCTCATTTCAAAAAGTTTATTATTCCCTTCGCAAGAAAAGAGTAAGAATATATTGCGTTCCTTCCATTTCTTCCTTCATTCTTATACGTTTGTGAATGTACTCTTTTGTCACCCATTTCAATATTGTGGAATCTATTTTGCCCTCACACTTTTCAATGTTTTCGGGATGCATCTCAAATACCTTAATACACATTAAAAAAATAAGTGACAATTCCTGATTTTTACGGTTGACAGATTTTTATTTGCCGCTATTCATTTGTTGCCCGTCTATTATCTTCGAACCCATCATATTTTGATCAGACAACACTATGTGTGGATGCATCTGTAGGCTGCTCGGACTTAATATATGTGCACGAGTGACACGTGTATTTCCCGGTATATGTAATGGTGCGAATTCAAGCATCCTAACCTGTCTATATATTGTCAGATATTGTTCCTTTTTTCCACTGGACAATAAACAAGCTAATATACTCATGAACTATATTTAAACTTGTTTATTTGTCCTATTTAATTTTCTTTTCTTGCTGTTGAGCTTCATCAGCTGACTAAATGTTTGAAATGAAAATGTTCCATTGGTTGTTATGAACAAGAATTACCCAGTGGCCTATGGTACGCTCATATTCTTGAATGAACCTATTATCACTGAAACATAATCTGTGAACGTTTACAGGAGATACTTTAGGGAGTTTTATATTCTTATGATCACAGATGCTGCTTCCTAATCTTCCTCATGTACTCATTCCTAAGATCGTTCGTATTCTGTAGTTAAAAAAGCGAAGAAGCTACGATGTTTGCACTGACAGGGTATTGTAAGCACTCAATCTTTTTATACGCATGCCTTAGGGCGAAGTGTATTATGTTACGAAGTCCGCCAATTTGTTACCAATTTCGTTTCCGCACAGTAACTCAAGTTGTCCAACATATGTAGGGAACAAACTTTGTGAATTTCTAGCATATACGGTAAAGAAAAAGCCTATAAATTTTGGGTCAAAAGGTCAAAGTCCAAGGTCACTCTAACTAAAAGAAGACAAATGCATTTTCACAGTACCATTAGTTATTACATTACAGACAGATCAATATTGTGCACGACATACACTTGGGATAAGCAATAATACTATTGAGCTTATGGTCAAAACTTTAAAAGTTTACGTCATTTTGATTGGAAAATAAAATGTGCTGTTTGCATAAAGGCTTAGGTGATAGCTAACTACTAAACGGGATTGGGGGTTGGCAGGTGTATAATGTGCCGTTTACTGTACTCTTACTTAAAGGGAGTATCAAAATCCTTGTGTAGAGGCAATGTTCCTCCACATCTGATGTATATCTTTACAGTGTAATTTTTTATTTATTTTAACACTAGTTCGGTAGGTGGTGCTTCAAAATTTATAATTCAAGGAAGGCCGGTCCGATATATGCCCAGGCCAGGCCGGGTCAGCTGCTTCTGTGTGTCGTTGAGAAAGGTATGATATAGCTAGCAATGTTTTAAAAGCACCCATACAAGCACCAAAATAGCATAAATTACTGATAATAGCATGACTCCATCGGAAGATATAATGATTTAAATCTGACGGTTTAACCTTTGAAAACCATGCTATTGTTGTTCACTTTCAAATCGTGTATTACCCTAGTGTTATTTATTGCATGATTCTGATACAAAAATTATACCTTGTTCATGTTCTGGAAATGTGGATTTGCTTAATTCTTACATATGTATTAGAAGGTTATGTTATTGCTACTGATCGAATAGATTTGGGTACTTTGTAGAATTCGCATAGGTAAGAAAAACGCCAGTAAATGTTATAGTGTAATAGTTACTTTCCTTAACCCCTAGTATTGTCACACGTTAATGTCACGTTTAATAAATCTTAATTTTTATTAATTGTTCTCATTAGTATGTGTGTCCGTGCATCCGTTCGTCATTCATATTGGATATGTGTATTTTTGCTCTAATGAGACTATAAGTACGAAAGGAATGAGGTTTCCGAGAAGGGAAGTTGAAAGGTCAATTGGTCTTTTCTGCACAAGTGCATTCATCAGTGATGGCCTACATCTGTGAATTAGTTTAATTACCAGAGATACGGTTTCATTTTTTATTTTACATAAAAGAATTGTAATTTTTTAACTTAACAAAAATGTATTTAAGCAAGTCAAAAGATGATACAAATCTTGGCTATAAATGGCTTCGTTTCACCCGCCAAAGACCAATATACAAATCACATTTGTCATGAGAATCCGATGGGAACATCGACTGTATTTCTTCCGTAATTAAACGGCAAAGTCTGTGCACATTTCTCTCGCAAGGAATGTTTTCGTTTATTGTGGCTTCTGTTTAACACAAGTCAAGCATCTCAGAGTTAGCTTGTTTTAGTATGATCAGTGACTTCGTATAACTCGAGAGGAGTTATATCACAAGAGGACGTCCACAGGATAAATATATGTCGTCCTCATTTTCCTAATTCGAAAACATTTCCTCGTTTTTACGCAAGATTCTTTTCAGCCTGCAATTAAAAATTACATGCAAAAAGGTAAGAAAGGAAAGAAAGCAAAAAGGGATAGAGAGAGGAAGGAAGGGAGAGAAAAATTTGTATCAAGACAAACACATAAACACAAAAATCAGAGATAGGTGGGCCAACAAAATGACAATAGGTGACTCAAATGGTGTATTAAGGTCCCACATCACGATTATAATACATTTGTATCGTTCTAATAGTATGCAGTTACCTTTAGGACCCTAATAGTATGCAGTTACCTTTTGGACCCTAATAGTATGCAGTTACCTTTAGGACCCTAATAGTATGCAGTTACCTTTTGGACCCTAATAGTATGCAGTTACCTTTAGGACCCTAATAGTATGCAGTTACCTTTAGGACCCTAATAGTATACAGTTACCTTTTGGACCCTAATAATATGCAGTTACCTTTAGGACCCTAATATTATGCAGTTACCTTTAGGACCCTAAGAGTATGTAGTTATCTTTAGGACCCTAATAGTATGCAGTTACCTTTAGGACCCTAATAGTATGCAGTTACCTTTAGGACCCTAATAGTATGCAGTTACCTTTAGGACCCTAAGAGCATGTAGTTACCTTTAGGACCCTAATAGTATGCAGTTACCTTTAGGACCCTAATAGTATGCAGTTACCTTTAGGACCCTAATAGTATGCAGTTACCTTTAGGACCCTAAGAGCATGTAGTTACCTTTAGGACCCTAATAGTATGCAGTTACCTTTAGGACCCTAATAGTATGCAGTTACCTTTAGGACCCTAATAGTATGCAGTTACCTTTAGGACCCTAAGAGCATGTAGTTACCTTTAGGACCCTAATAGTATGCAGTTACCTTTAGGACCCACGATAAAAACAGTGACATTGGTGATGGCGGTAATGATCATCAAGATGTTTATGTCTACGTACAAACAATAAAAGATGAACCCATTTTGTGTCGAAAATAGCACTTTACATCGTATGAACATATTTTCTGTAATGGGGCAATACAAGGAATGGCAAGTTTCGTTCGTAAATTCGAACGCAAGTACAGTTATGTAGAGGAAACAAAATTCTGACGGACGGAAGGACAAAAAGTGGAAACATTAATTGCACGTTCCCCAATATTTTTTGCAAAAGACAAAAACCGCGGGAAAATTGGGATTGCTAATCTGTATTGATCTGAGCCATAAAAATGCCTAAAACATGCTATTTTAGTGTCAGTGAAAAGTGAGAGTTCTCAGCCCTAACTGAAATTGCAGAATCGAATTGTCTTGCAACTTAGTCAATCTATTGATAACGATTCACAGAGTTGCCTCCCATTGCAACTAGTACGAAACTTACGTGCAAACACTTTTACGATTCACCATATGGATTGTTTAGAAATTCTTTCAACCCAAATGATACTCCTACATTGATATTAAACTAAAGTTTCAGTTAATCTTTCAAACAGACTATATAAATCTCTTATTGATAAACAAACAAAACTGGTAAAATGCCGCTACTTCG
>CM068826.1:100262845-100265345 GCA_028554795.2 Sinohyriopsis cumingii
ATACATATTATACATATCATAGGATTATGAGACACATCATAGACGAGAACGCAAGCATGATATATACATCGTCAACTAATGCGTTTACAAAATGAGATATATAAATACAGAAAACCATATAGAAATCTCTTGGAAATAAACATAAACAAATACATAAACAAATACATAAACGCACACACAAACAGCTGTTAGACAACAAAATTTGCGGATTTGACAAGAAGACTTTGGCCTTTAATTGTTTATATTTAATGTTAATTTACTACTTACTTTTAATATCATGTTAGGGCATGTTAGTTGATAGTAGGGCACACATTTTATTGTAGAATGAAGCTATGCTGTTTGCGGTCACCAACATGAGCCTATCTGATACGTCATCGTCAATAGACGACATGCAGTCAACCCTGCTTCCAAGAAGTGTCTCCAACAATATATCGTCTTCTTGATTGAATAAGTTAACCCCGTCTCTCACTTCTAAAGAGTCAATCACTCTCTCAAAGAAAACATTTCGTTCCTCTAGCAGCATTTCGCAGCCTAAAATAAGATGTTTCGCTCTGTCGTCAGTCTCTTTTCCACAGAGTTTGCATACCATAACTTTACCAACAGGCATGATATATAGTTTCATTACTTCAGAGAGAGGCCATAACATGGATGGATATTTACGCCCAAGAAACCATATATTACTTGGTTTTAAGTCCAAATGAATGTTTCTGAAGTGAATTAAATCATCCCTTAGTTCCATATTTGCTCTCCAGGTAGTTTCTTCATGGTTTTGGATAATATCAGTAATATGTCGATTCCAGATGAGTTTTTCTTCAGTTTGCATACTTTCTGCATAGTCTAAAAGAACATTTCCCATACCATATTTCTTAGTTATTTTGTCAATATCAGGTATAAATCCCGTCTGTTTTAGCGGGTTGTTCAGATACTGACATAGGCGCATAATGAAAATCTTTTTCCAGATAAAAGTCCAATCGCCCTTACATAATCGGTTGAAAAGGAGCAATTTCATCCTATCTATGTATGCTTCCATTGACCAGAGTCCTAAGGTACTACTTGTTGCCTCCGTAGGCGAATATTTATCGAAAGCTTGCATACGTCGCGCTGCATATCTCTGGCATAACTCAAGTTCTTCTATATTTGAGTTTGTGATACCTGACCATAGTTCACATCCATATAGGACCGAGGGTAGAATAATTCTTTTCCAAATCTTCAGACTTGTTAGAGGGTTCATTCCTCCATCTCTTATACCAATAAAATATAAAGAGTTTAACAAGTGTTTGCCTTTATCACATGCTTCTTTTATCGCGTCGTTTGGTTTTAAGTTGTATTTTAGAGGTATGCCGGCATACTTCTTACTTTTGACTGCCGGAATTGGAGATTTGTCGAGCATAAAAGAAGGTATACCAGTCGTTCTTTTGTTAGTAAACAAGATGGTGCAACTTTTATCTGCATTATATCTTAATCTCCACCTTTTCGCATAGTCGGAAATTGTATCTAGCAGCTGTTGCATTGAATGACGCGAGTTAGACATTACAGTTGTGTCATCTGCTAATAAGACACAAGGCAGGTGGAGATCAACAAGATTTAGACCTCGCAAAGTGTGATCTAATTCCGTGATCAAATCATCTATCATTACAAGAAAGAACCAGGCAGACAAGATACGGCCCTGTCCTACACCCTGCATAATATCGAAGCGTTTGGACAGCTTGCCCGCATATAAAACAGAGCTTGTTACTCTCTCAAACGAATCTTTCATGATGCGCCAGGTCTTCCCTTTGATGCCAAGTCTGTACAACTTGTGGAATAACCCGTTATGCCAAACTGTGTTGAAGGCTTTAGCATTATCAAGAAATGTAGCATAGACAGGAGTATTTTTATCCAAATAGTAGCATATAGATTCTTTGATACAGAACGCTGCAGTGATACTACCGCAATTATTTCTAAAACCCTGTTGCAACGGATTTGGAAAAGAAATCTGTTTAGAAAATATAAGTAGTCTACTATATATAATTTGTTTTAGAACTTTCTGAAGCACTGGAATTATAGTTATATCGCGGTAATTATTCATATCTAATTTGTTCTTTCCCCCTCCTTTGAATATTGGTATAACCAAACCTTGTTTAAAGTGGCACGGGTACTTCTCGGCCTCGTACACTTTTGTGAATATAATTTCAAGTAATTGTACACTGCTTGGAGGGTCCGCAAACAGTAAATGCTCAGCAACAATACCGTCGTGGCCACATGCCTTATCTTTATTGAGAGAGCTAATTGCACTACTGATTTCGTCTCTAGTGGGGATTTTATCAACAAGTTCATCAAAGTGTGAATAGGTTTCTTTAGTTTGTTTTCTGACCTCTGCTAAGACCATCTGGTAATGATTTTCATCGTACAGATAAGTATTGTCAGGCAGTGATAAACTGGAGAAATGATTTGCCCATAACTCTCTAATAGAGTCGTGATCGCGTACAATTTTTCCGTTTGATTCGATTTCGTGAATGTA
>CM068826.1:100270345-100280345 GCA_028554795.2 Sinohyriopsis cumingii
CCAGTGTTGTTAAAGATGCAATCGGTGGGCAGAAAACATCATTTCATTTAAAAGAAAACTTTTATTTTTTGCATGATGAGAAGCATCAGCAGCAAAATTACTACCGTCATCGTAAATATTATCCAAGCAACTAAGGTGCCATTCGAAGCCTTTCCCCTCTTAAAAAAATTAACTTGGGGAAATTTTTTGAATTTGTCAAGACGTCAGTGTTCAAATAATGCGCTGTAAACGTGTCACTCAGATATCGTATGAAAACAAAGATAAGTTAAAGAATTTGGAAAGAATTCAAGAAGCTTACGTTTACCGAATTTGTAAGGGGCTGACACGTTTGATAAGCCTAAAATCAGCATCATCCTTGTTGATCTACAATTATTTGTTAGGTCAGACTTCAACTAATGCACCCTGAGTTGGCAAACCCAGTTCTGACTAAACGGAGGAAACATTATAGGGCATTACAATTAATGATTTTAATAGCTCATGTGACTCTCTGCTAAGAAAACTAAATTTTCACCCTACATATTAGTAGATCAAGATATAAGGCAAATGAAATATATAAGATACTTTCGCAAGAAAAAATCTTTTAAATATACTTAAGTAATCTGGTAACATTAAACAATTCAATAATGATCTTCACTTTTCTCTGGTTAAAATCCTGTTCCCATAATGCTTATTTTAATTACCTAAGTCTTTTACATTTTTTAAAATGTTTTCATTTGAGCTTTTATCACTCTCTTTTCCTGTTACCTTAATTAATAAATATGCCTTTGTCAATGCATTTAACAAAACTGTGTCATATTTCTAATCTCAATGTTTCAAAATGTATGCCTTTCTTTGCTGTGTTTTCTGTAGTTGCTACAGTTAAAAATATATTTGCATGTTATATACTGTCGTCTTTTCTTTAACACTGCTGTTACTGTTGGTATTTTAACGCTTTCAAAATGTATTGTTTGTTTTTTTTGTTGTAAAACTATACAATGTTTACCTGTAGCTGAAATACGAAGCATTTTTTCTTCTTCATCTTATCGGTAAAATGGCTCGTCCATAGCTAGTGTTTTATCTTACTCAGACTTGTATCCTGTATTTTGTATATTGTATTTTGCGTCTTTTACCCTGCATCTTGTATATTATATTTTGCATCTTGTATCCTGGATCTTATATCTTGCGTGTTGTATCATGTATCTTGTATATTGTATCAGTGTAGCAGTTCATAGTGATGTATAGTACTGGGGATGATGCCGCAGACATGTAGCATCATGTACCTCCCAGTCACATTATCCTGACACCAGGCCGACCAGTTCTAACACTAACCTCATAATGCTGAGCGCCTAGCGAGGCAGCTGCTAGTACCATTTTATAAGTCCTTGATATGACTCGGCCCTGGTTCGAGCCCGCAACCTGCCGCATCCGAGGCGGACGCTCTAACCACTAGGCCACTGGAGCGGTCGGAGTCCGTGGTAACATCATCAGTGATAAATATATGAATATCATTTACACATTTTCCTGTAGTTCATATATTAATAGGTATTACTTGGACTGTATATCACTGCTGTAATTTAAAATAGGAAAAAGCATAAGCCTTTTCATAATACTAAACGGGAGTAGTGAAGGGGGGCACTATACGTACAATGGGAATTAGCATTAAAAACACCCTTGGGGCACTATACGTACAATGGAAATTTAACATGGAGAAAAATCGTGGGGCACTATACGTACAATGGGAATTTAACATGGCGATAAATCGTGGGGCACTTTACGTACAAGGGGAATTTAACATGGGAATAGAGTTTGGGCTTGTTTAGAGACAAGGGGAATTTAACATAGGATTTTTTTTTAAAAAATTTTTAAAAAGGGGTAGGCAATTCAAAAGACTATCTCTTTTCGAGAAATATGGCTGGCCCTGAAAAGGGCCTTTGGGTTTTCTTCTAATTTCTTCTTTTCCTCCACCAAGTTCTTATTTTATCTCCTACACTCTTCTTCTCTTTCTTTTTTTTCTTCTCCTCTTCTTTCTTCTTCTCTTCCTCCTCTTCTTTCTTCCTCTTCTCATTTTCTTCTTCTTTTTTCAATTTTTTCGTTCCATTTTGTGACGATCGTGGATAAATACCTATGTATCTATAATCAGCTGAAATTCCTATGAAATCCCACTATCTATTTATAGCTCCAACTTGTGGGTTTTTCCTTTGGAAAATCCCACTATCTTTTTATAGCCTCAGCTTGAGTGACGTTCCTGTTTATGAATTCTAGTATATATGTATAGCTACAAAATGTGGAAATCCCCAAGTCGATATTTATAGTCTCGAAATTTCCAGCGTCAGTGACGTCACTGTACTGAACACTAGGGATAAATATCAACAGTGTTGCAAGTGGCTGACCTGAATACGCGCTACTGTAGGTAGGTAGGTAGAGTGTATCTGATAGGGATAAAGTGAGTTTTATACGGACAAACAGAGACCAATAGACACACACAACGTACGCGCGCAGACACACACACACACACACAACCTACGCGCGCCGACATACTCACACACACACACACATACTCACACACACACACACACACAGAAACACACAACGTACGCGCGCAGACATACTCACACACACACACATAAACACACACACTATAAAATAGATAAAATTAGTAACTACTTACAATATCAACTTCTGTGACGATCGTGGATAAATACCTATGTATCTATAATCAGCTGAAATTCCTATGAAATCCCACTATCTATTTATAGCTCCAACTTGTGGGTTTTTCCTTTGGAAAATCCCACTATCTTTTTATAGCCTCAGCTTGAGTGACGTTCCTGTTTATGAATTCTAGTATATATGTATAGCTACAAAATGTGGAAATCCCCAAGTCGATATTTATAGTCTCGAAATTTCCAGCGTCAGTGACGTCACTGTACTGAACACTAGGGATAAATATCAACAGTGTTGCAAGTGGCTGACCTGAATACGCGCTACTGTAGGTAGGTAGGTAGGTAGAGTGTATCTGATAGGGATAAAGTGAGTTTTATACGGACAAACAGAGACCAATACACACATCCACACAACGTACGCGCGCAGACATACGCACACACACACACACACACACACACACGCACACACATACACACATACACATACAGAGGGAAGAGGAAAAAACAAACCCCAAATATACTATCAACACAGAAGGGAGATGATACAAACCCCAAATAAACTATCCACACAAACGTACGCGAACGCATACAAACTCCAAATATACTATCAACACAGAGTGAAGAAGTAAAAGTTTTTTGAAAGCACCTAAGCCATCACCTGCAATGACCAACTCTGCCAAACACCTACACCCCACCCACCCCACTCCCAACACTACAAAACCCATTTAACCCGTTATTTTATGGCATCAGTGTGTGATTTAGGAAACATCAAGACACAAAATAATGGAGGAATAGACTGACTATTGTTTACCGACTTGCATGCCTAAAGAGCGTGCGTAAAGGAAAACATCCTTCCATTTCAATTCTAACTAAAACATGATCCAGAGGGATAGAGATAGGTGAAAGGGCACAATTTCATAAAGTGTGAGTAGAAAACAAAACACGCCATCCTTATTATACAATGTCAAGACCAAGAGACACTTACGTGTTCTTTCTGGTCTATTCTCTTTTAGAAGGTAGTATGAAATTTCACATCAGGACCAACGCATCGGCTCACATTGTCAATTTTTCCATTTCCATGTCTTTACTGGCACAAGTTCTTCATCATCTTCAATTTCTTCTTCTTCTGAATCCCTCTTCTCTGTTTCGTCTTGTTTTTGTTTATTCTCTTTTCTCGTAGGGCACTCTGAATTCCAGTGTCCTTTCTCCTGACAACGATATTAGGTATCTTGACTTTTGTCTCTCTTTCTTAGACGAAGCAGGTATTCTGGAGACAAATACCCATTTACCTTTGCAGATATAGCAAACTTCATTAGCACTTACACACTTTCGTATGACTCTTATCAAATCAACGACCAAAAGAGTAAGTTTTGTTGCCACTTTCGCATGTGAATTATGCTTTCGTATGACTTTTAGCAAATATTTGACCAGCAGGTCGATCTGTGCTGACTCTTCCATCTTTGATCGTTTGAGAGCGAAATGAATACTCTGACGCTAAGACACTCTCCTTATATACAGAGACCTGCTGCGTATGAAACCTAGTCAAATGTAATTTTGCAATAAGATGAAACGATTTCATTGAGGAAGTAAAAGGCAATGATGTACCGTATCGCCTCACGCAAAACCTGAAGTGTTAGTTCAAATCCGTGTCAGCGATTTCGAAGACGACATAACTGGGCTTTAATCAATGCTCTCCATTTCTGCCACAAAACCACGAGTCCTGATTCACGCCAAAAGAAATTTCGTTCGGTCCATAAAAAATAGTATCACATCCGAGAAACGCAAAAACGAACTTCCAGAAAACTGAGAACGACGGCTTACACCTACAACGTGAAATGTATGAGTTCAAGTAGTGCGTAAAACTTAGTCAAATTAAATTTTTATAATCAAGACGAAACGATCTCTTTTCGAAGAAGAAAGCAGACACCAAGCGACAATGGCGATCCGTGTCACACAACACTTTTCAAAATGTATATGATCAGAGGTTTGTTCTAGCGATCTGCACGGTTAAATTAAATGTTGATGTATTTTGCAATAAGACGGACAATGGTCGCCCATGGAACCATTGTTCGTGCATTAGTTTAATTTTTTAAAATATTTTTTTATATAAATCGCCTATAGGATAGACCCAGTAAAGCATGGCCATTCTCGTCACTGTGTGAATAGCTGCTCAAGTCAATTCGAAGTGAACGCGGTAAGAAAATAAGTATAGCTAATGAAATGGCTTACAACGGGTGATGCATTGTTTTGTTCTAGGACTGTGTGGCATAATAATCCCTATGTTCTTGCGTTGTTACCATTACAGTGCAGACAGACTGAAATGTGAACTTACAAGCCCTCTTTGTGTGTGTGTGTTGTACCATTTCTTCTTACCACATCAAAAGACTGAGCGTCACAGTATTGGTTCGCGTTTTCAAGCTGACCATTTTTTTTAAATCTCACTTAAACATTTTAACATAAACACTCACACTCACATCGGTAGAGTCAGAACAGACGTGTTACAGTACTGAGGGGCATGTTATCTTTTTTTTCAAACTAATAAATTTGGGGTTTGTATGAAGTAAAGAACCGAAAGTACAGTGAAACTCAAGGATGATGACCCAATCTGTCTGTCTATTGATGCGTGTATTTACTTAAGAAGAAATATGACCTCTAAAACACAAAGAGATACGGCAAGCATGATTAGAATGAACATAACGATGTTTTCCTTCACGTCCGTGTAATTTAGAGTTTCAATCCTCTTTGAAAACAAACTTGGTCTCCTTTTGTAGGGCTTGAAATAATAAAAAACCTGAAAAAATCTTAAGCACTTTGCTATAGATAATTTCATCAACAGACTAAACAACATAAATGCCGTTACAACACTAGAAAGCCTTAAATCTTCTATCAAAAAGAAATGTATCAAAAAATTAAAGATTAACGATAACTAACCAATGAAACCGAATTTAACAAAGGCAGTGACATGTGAAGAAATGTCTCTCACTTTGGAAAGGTAGGCGAATGTACTCTGTCATGCACCATCAACTTGAAAAAAAATTATAAACAGAGAGAAACCTGAATTCAAAATTCAGTTGTTTTTTTTCTTCAAAATTGTTTCGTTTCTTTTTTCTTTTTTTGGAACAAATCTAAGCACTAATATAGAGTGGAAAAGGGAAAATGCACATACAAGCTTTGATATTTCTGAAAAAATGAGGGGATATTCCTAACGTTCATAACCACCTATGGACTTGGACTTGTCTGTGACTTATCCACAAAACAAGATGTACATATTTCTGGTCAAGCTGCAAGTGTGTGCGTGTTTTTGAAAATGGTAAAAATGGGATATACAATTTTCTCGTGATACTTATAAAGTGAAGAGTCTGTGCAAGTGTCAAAAGCCAAAGTCATATAAGTTTTGTATTTTGTACGGCTTGTAAAGATTTCCACTTTAGAAAATGTGAAGTATCACAAGTTATTATCACAAACAGAAGTGGAACATAGGGACTTGCAAGAAAGAAAATAACCCAGACAGTTGGTGTCATCAAGAGTGCTAGAGACGGTACCCGAACTTGCTTGCTTGCTTACTTGAATTAAAGTGATTTTCGCCCTAATGGAGCATATATCACTGGTTTAATAACGCACCGCGTGATTTTTAATTACTCCTAGGGAAGGAAAGAGAGCCTCATCTCCCAGGCTTTTATGTACTCACAGACTACTTTTAAATTTAGCCACTCAGGTGTAGGACTAACTAGTCCTTAACAACCTGACTGAAAGGCTTTAAACATGAGTGGGAATAGTCTCACCACACACTCATATTTCTGTCCGAGCGTGGTAAAGGAGGAAAAAGGTGCTCAAAAAGACAGCCATGGGTGTTTGACAATGCCTTTGATGTCGTACACGTCGTCTTTTTTGGTGACACGACTTGATTTGAAATAAGTACGGGCTAGCGTTTTGTTGAGTACTTAACACCCATGGCTGTCTTTTTGAGCACCTTTTTCCTCCTTTACCACGCTTAAGATTTTTTCAGGTTTTTTATTATTTCAAGCCCTACAAAAGGAGACCAAGTTTGTTTTCAAAGAGGATTGAAACTCTAAATTACACGGACGTGAAGGAAAACATCGTTATGTTCATTCTAATCATGCTTGCCGTATCTCTTTGTGTTTTAGAGGTCATATTTCTTCTTAAGTAAATACACGCATCAATAGACAGACAGATTGGGTCATCATCCTTGAGTTTCACTGTACTTTCGGTTCTTTACTTCATACAAACCCCAAATTTATTAGTTTGAAAAAAAAGATAACATGCCCCTCAGTACTGTAACACGTCTGTTCTGACTCTACCGATGTGAGTGTGAGTGTTTATGTTAAAATGTTTAAGTGAGATTTAAAAAAAATGGTCAGCTTGAAAACGCGAACCAATACTGTGACGCTCAGTCTTTTGATGTGGTAAGAAGAAATGGTACAACACACACACACAAAGAGGGCTTGTAAGTTCACATTTCAGTCTGTCTGCACTGTAATGGTAACAACGCAAGAACATAGGGATTATTATGCCACACAGTCCTAGAACAAAACAATGCATCACCCGTTGTAAGCCATTTCATTAGCTATACTTATTTTCTTACCGCGTTCACTTCGAATTGACTTGAGCAGCTATTCACACAGTGACGAGAATGGCCATGCTTTACTGGGTCTATCCTATAGGCGATTTATATAAAAAAATATTTTAAAAAATTAAACTAATGCACGAACAATGGTTCCATGGGCGACCATTGTCCGTCTTATTGCAAAATACATCAACATTTAATTTAACCGTGCAGATCGCTAGAACAAACCTCTGATCATATACATTTTGAAAAGTGTTGTGTGACACGGATCGCCATTGTCGCTTGGTGTCTGCTTTCTTCTTCGAAAAGAGATCGTTTCGTCTTGATTATAAAAATTTAATTTGACTAAGTTTTACGCACTACTTGAACTCATACATTTCACGTTGTAGGTGTAAGCCGTCGTTCTCAGTTTTCTGGAAGTTCGTTTTTGCGTTTCTCGGATGTGATACTATTTTTTATGGACCGAACGAAATTTCTTTTGGCGTGAATCAGGACTCGTGGTTTTGTGGCAGAAATGGAGAGCATTGATTAAAGCCCAGTTATGTCGTCTTCGAAATCGCTGACACGGATTTGAACTAACACTTCAGGTTTTGTGTGAGGCGATACGGTACATCATTGCCTTTTACTTCCTCAATGAAATCGTTTCATCTTATTGCAAAATTACATTTGACTAGGTTTCATACGCAGCAGGTCTCTGTATATAAGGAGAGTGTCTTAGCGTCAGAGTATTCATTTCGCTCTCAAACGATCAAAGATGGAAGAGTCAGCACAGATCGACCTGCTGGTCAAATATTTGCTAAAAGTCATACGAAAGCATAATTCACATGCGAAAGTGGCAACAAAACTTACTCTTTTGGTCGTTGATTTGATAAGAGTCATACGAAAGTGTGTAAGTGCTAATGAAGTTTGCTATATCTGCAAAGGTAAATGGGTATTTGTCTCCAGAATACCTGCTTCGTCTAAGAAAGAGAGACAAAAGTCAAGATACCTAATATCGTTGTCAGGAGAAAGGACACTGGAATTCAGAGTGCCCTACGAGAAAAGAGAATAAACAAAAACAAGACGAAACAGAGAAGAGGGATTCAGAAGAAGAAGAAATTGAAGATGATGAAGAACTTGTGCCAGTAAAGACATGGAAATGGAAAAATTGACAATGTGAGCCGATGCGTTGGTCCTGATGTGAAATTTCATACTACCTTCTAAAAGAGAATAGACCAGAAAGAACACGTAAGTGTCTCTTGGTCTTGACATTGTATAATAAGGATGGCGTGTTTTGTTTTCTACTCACACTTTATGAAATTGTGCCCTTTCACCTATCTCTATCCCTCTGGATCATGTTTTAGTTAGAATTGAAATGGAAGGATGTTTTCCTTCACGCACGCTCTTTAGGCATGCAAGTCGGTAAACAATAGTCAGTCTATTCCTCCATTATTTTGTGTCTTGATGTTTCCTAAATCACACACTGATGCCATAAAATAACGGGTTAAATGGGTTTTGTAGTGTTGGGAGTGGGGTGGGTGGGGTGTAGGTGTTTGGCAGAGTTGGTCATTGCAGGTGAGGGCTTAGGTGCTTTCAAAAAACTTTTACTTCTTCACTCTGTGTTGATAGTATATTTGGAGTTTGTATGCGTTCGCGTACGTTTGTGTGGATAGTTTATTTGGGGTTTGTATCATCTCCCTTCTGTGTTGATAGTATATTTGGGGTTTGTTTTTTCCTCTTCCCTCTGTATGTGTATGTGTGTATGTGTGTGCGTGTGTGTGTGTGTGTGTGTGTGTGTGCGTATGTCTGCGCGCGTACGTTGTGTGGATGTGTGTATTGGTCTCTGTTTGTCCGTATAAAACTCACTTTATCCCTATCAGATACACTCTACCTACCTACCTACCTACAGTAGCGCGTATTCAGGTCAGCCACTTGCAACACTGTTGATATTTATCCCTAGTGTTCAGTACAGTGACGTCACTGACGCTGGAAATTTCGAGACTATAAATATCGACTTGGGGATTTCCACATTTTGTAGCTATACATATATACTAGAATTCATAAACAGGAACGTCACTCAAGCTGAGGCTATCAAAAGATAGTGGGAATTTCCAAAGGAAAAACCCACAAGTTGGAGCTATAAATAGATAGTGGGATTTCATAGGAATTTCAGCTGATTATAAATACATAGGTATTTATCCACGATCGTCACAGAAGTTGATATTGTAAGTAGTTACTAATTTTATCTATTTTATAGTGTGTGTGTTTATGTGTGTGTGTGTGAGTATGTCTGCGCGCGTACGTTGTGTGTTTCTGTGTGTGTGTGTGTGTGTGTGTGTGTGTGTGAGTATGTGTGTGTGTGTGTGAGTATGTCGGCGCGCGTAGGTTGTGTGTGTGTTTGTGTGTTTGTGTGTGTGTGTGTGTGTGTCTGCGCGCGTACGTTGTGTGTGTCTATTGGTCTCTGTTTGTCCGTATAAAACTCACTTTATCCCTATCAGATACACTCTACCTACCTACCTACAGTAGCGCGTATTCAGGTCAGCCACTTGCAACACTGTTGATATTTATCCCTAGTGTTCAGTACAGTGACGTCACTGACGCTGGAAATTTCGAGACTATAAATATCGACTTGGGGATTTCCACATTTTGTAGCTATACATATATACTAGAATTCATAAACAGGAACGTCACTCAAGCTGAGGCTATAAAAAGATAGTGGGATTTTCCAAAGGAAAAACCCACAAGTTGGAGCTATAAATAGATAGTGGGATTTCATAGGAATTTCAGCTGATTATAG